>DWDV01001894.1:0-12378 GCA_018245615.1 Mimoniades ocyalus | reverse complement strand
CTGTTCTCTAAAATTTTGTGAAAATCAGGATAAATAAAAATTCAGCTTTCAACCGGTACAGTATGGTACCTAGAGCTACAATAAATTATTTTGGACAATCTAAAGTGCTTAGGAGAAGGATTATCTTTTTAGGTCAGTTATAACAGTTCAAATGAACTTTTGTACCTCCTAAACACTAACCTGCAGCGATCTAGTGCTATCCTCAACACGACAGGGTCTCCACACCCGTCACTGATTTGATTGTGCGAGGAGCTGCCGTCTAACTCCTTAAGTTTGAGCTGGAGCGCCACGTTTTCAAAATACAATGTGTACCGAACATCGCGCTCTCTCATTAGTGACAGGTAATCGGTGAATTTGTCATCTTTAAGCTGGGAACATGGAGTTACGTAAATGTCAGGTCTTTTTTACGATACAGAATCAACAACATATTGCGTGGCGTGTAGATTAGCTGTTGTCGAATGGCTAGTCTATATTCATGCGACACACATTTGATTCCACGCCACTCAGTTTGTGTCGTTGCTCAAGCATCTATTAAAAATCCTTTACATATGTCACACGTTACCCCTCATTACCATGCACATACCATATACATGGAGTGTTGTAGTCAGTGTACATTTATAATGTGCAGTTGCGTAGATCGTAACACCAATATAGACAAGCTAATATTTCAATTCAATGATAAGCATATTTTACTATGGAAAATTAATAATTTGGGGATGATATATAAAAAATAAAGTTTACATTTTATTAATTTGTATAACTTTATTGTGTTACT
Organism: Mimoniades ocyalus; assembly: GCA_018245615.1. Taxonomy (NCBI): domain Eukaryota; kingdom Metazoa; phylum Arthropoda; class Insecta; order Lepidoptera; family Hesperiidae; genus Mimoniades; species Mimoniades ocyalus. The sequence continues at coordinate 11,603 of DWDV01001894.1, read as the reverse complement.
TTAAGTTATTGTATATGACAACCTTAAAATACATATTATTTATTCATAACTTACAGTGTATGAGTGTATAATAGTTTGTAAATGTAAATAAACCAAACTTATAATAAATAGAATATGCTACAAGAAATAAAAAAGTGGAACAATAATCAATATATCAAAATGCAAAGACAGGCACGTCATACATCATAAACATAGTTTTACTTGGTATATAGAATAATTATTAATATTTTCTGATAAAAATAAACAAAATTACAAGTCCAATAAACTTAACACCATTTAAAAATTGCAAAAATGTCAACAGTACAATAAAATTTGTCTTATAAAATTGTGGTCAATAACAGTATGCAACTTTACAATTCACAACACAACAAAGCACATGACATAGAACACAAAACGCTAAGACACATGTAAACATGTATCTTTACAGGGAAGGCACAATAATTGTTAGCCATTGAAGATGATGTTATGCAACCACTATTATTATAATAATTACAATGTGACTATTATAATGGGATCGATTTATTTTTAATAGTGAATTTATACATTGACTCCCATAAAAGCTAAACCATATGAATGGCCCACAATCAGCATAATAGGCTAGATCACCATAGATCTCAAACACATTTATAAACCTTAGCAAGATCTTTTTTCAAACTTGAGATTATGAATGTGAGTTTCCGATTATCTTCTTTCAAATCCTCGTTCTCTCTCAAAAGGCACTTTAGATTTTCATCACATTGTTTCTTTTTTACAGAAATCCCAAATACTTTCTGTAACAATTTCATATAGGACAAAAAAAAATCTTGTACAATAAACTTCCATACAACTATTTATGTACACAGTCTTTCATGTTTATTTTGATATCAGGAATATTAAAAAAAAACTACACAACTATCCTACAGGTAGCAATCTTTAGAAATAAAAACGAGATTCAAAAGCACTAGACAACAAGATGGTGCTACAGTTATGTTGTTTTGTAAATAGGAATACATTTACAAAATTTTACAAGTGTATTCCTATTTAGAAAATTGTATTACAAAATTAGTACACCTCTACGTAGTATTATCATAAGGCTTAAAGTTGAAGGTCTTTGATAAATTAACTATGACTTACAAAGCAGAGATGTGGAAATTAATTACAAAGCTAAGGAATATTTCAAATCGTTTCTTATATATATGTTAGTTATGACCATAGCTATATAGTTAGTCTGACCTTAGGTAGGGTTTAACTAAATGTGGGGAATTAAATACCAGATTGTAGCACATAGTAAGACCTATGTGTAGTAGCAGACATGTCAATAACATAAAAAAATAACCATTATAATCAATAACAAGACCCGTATTCTATTCTATTCTGATCCTGTATCACACCTCACACCACTCTTTAACTTTAGAATGTATATGGGCAATATCTTCACTATAGGTACGGCAACATCCACCAACATATCTTACACCAAGACCCAACCAGTTGTGGACAAAATTGTGCAGACTCTCACATTGATCCTTACCAACCCATCCTAATTCAGGCTGGAACTTCTCTCCTGAATTTGGGTATGTTACCACTGGAATTTGTGGTTGGTTATATTTATTTAGATTTGAAATCAAGTTTGCCACTATTTTAGGAGAGCAACAGTTTATGCCAACAGCTAAAATTTGTTCAGGGTTTAACTCATAGCATTTCCTTGCAGCAACTCCAAAGTTCTCACCATGTGCTAGATTTGTATCGTCTTTACAGCTGAAGGATATCCATGCTTTTATTGATGGATACTCTCTTAACATTTCGACTAATACTTCAGCTTCTTTCTGACATGGTAATGTTTCCACAGCAAGTAGATCTACACCAGCAGACACTAGAGCATCAATACGTGGTTTGTGCCAGTCCCACATAACTTCTGCAGCTGTCTTATCTGCATAACTCCCATCATATTCAGATCCGTCATGTAAATGAGCTCCATAAGGCCCTACAGACCCTGCTATAAATATATTTCTATCAGGTAAATTTGCATCACGGCATTCTTTTACATAAGTTTCACGAGCTTTCTTCGCGAGGTCCACAGCACGTCTAATTAATTGGAGTCCTTCCTCAGCAGTAACTACAAGATGTTTAACGAATCCGCCGATAGAAGCTTGATATGTATTAGTCGAGATTATATCAGCACCGGCACGAAGAAAATCAAGATGTGTTTTCGACACTTCATCTGGGTGGGTCTGTAAAAATCGAGCACTCCACAGTGGGTCCCCATCAGCTGTGGTTCCCACATGCCTCGACATTTGCGAAGAAAAGCCACCATCTAGTACGTACACTTTCTTTTCGTTGCAACCATTTAAAAACACCATTTTATAAAAATATTTATATTCCTAATTCCACTAATCAAGGAACATACAGATTAGTAAGTGTAGTTTCTTAAACTTCTAATAACTTAAGCAATTTAGAAGATAAGAAAATATATTGTCACTTTACGGCTTCATTTGTTTTGTGATGATAACAAGCTTACGCAGTTAAACGTCGTATATTATTATTTATGCGATGTTATTATATTTTTTTCATGATAAATGACATTAGAATGTAAACACTTCTGATCTGATAGTTCTGATAAAAAGTATGCCTTGCAATCTTGCATGCAACAGGACGATATTCAATTAGTCTAGTCTTGTAGTTCGCGAACGAACTAGGTCAAAAGAGCGCTCTTTTAGATGAACTATGCGAACTAGTTCATCGTTGATGTCGCTCTTAGGTCGTTAGTTCGTGTTAATGAGAATCCTTTAGAAATTAGAACGATCTAAAAGTTCAGTTTCCTAAGATTGTTTTCAAATACTTAACTATTGTTGAGATTTTCTGTTCCATCTGTTCAAATAGTCAACCGACGAAGAAATAGAATGAATGGCAAAAGATTAAATAAACTCTTATTCCTGCAAAGCCTGTCTAAAGAGCATTGGTCTTAAATTAGTATAATGGACTGGAAGTAAGTTCTTGCAGGTAGATTAGGACTTCAGTACTTAATTTTTAGCTGTTTTGAAGTATTACGTATGTAATATCTGATGTAATAAAAATGTCTATTAATTTGTAGTGTTTGCTCATTGTTGCACTTACGAGTGAATAAATCATCCTACTGATCCTATCACTTTCTTCGTAGTATAATTCTATTAATAAAACATTCATAGTAAATCGCTATTATTACAGTACTAGTATGACTACTACTCCAATTTCTGATTCTACATTCCCAGATGTGAAATGAACAATAAGATCTGTTTGCATTTGACAGGAAAATTATAATATTAAACATTTGTTCGTGAAAAGTGTTCGATATTGAAAAACATTGAAACCAGGTTCCGATATTTTATATCGAATATAAATATCGATATACTTTTTAAGTGGACTTTCTATGACTTTCTATGGTTATGACTGTACGACATTAGAATGATAATAAATATGCCTGTATTCTTTAACAGAACTGGATTTTGTTCTTTTGTTATGTTTATAATTGACAAAATGTGTGTGTCCTGATGTACGCACGTAAGAAGTTATACCTACTTCGATGGCGTAACAAGATAAAAATCTTTCTAAAAATTTTATCCTTCGCGTTATCATAATTATGTTTGTAGAGAAAACGACACTAATAATAGAAAAAAATGTATTTAATACATTGAAAGAAAGTTTTACTGTAACGCGGTATCTAGTTAAATAAATTTTATTTAAATATCATAAAAAAATATTTGTACATAATTAAACATATGGACAATTTTTAGCATGCAACTTATATACATATTGATATTTATTACTTAACTAAAATGTTGACTAGCTAATTTCATGATGTCGGTTTTTCATGGCGGTGTGCGCGCGTAAAAATTTACTGTCATCATTTTTCCCTAACGCGCCAAAAGAATTATAACTTTAATAAATATTGGAGGAGGCGCGGCAGATCTGTTAGGATAGAGATATTTAGCACTCGGTGCTCTCTGCCTATCCTTAAGGGACATGGCGTGAAGATATGTATATATGTATAAGTATTATTTGCAGAGTAAGTTAAGAAATCCAGCAGGTTAAATCGGACATCTACATGAGTTTTTCATAAGCAATAGTTACTTGATGAAGCAGAAAAGCAGTTTTTTTATAAACTTCCAATTTAAAATATGTAACCATGAATATAGCGTGTCAATTTCTTTGTTACAATTTTAATGTATATTCGTGTCATTAATAATTCTTATCAGATCAATGATTACTCCTAGTATAGCAAAACTTCGATTCCCACTTTCATTTTGTCGCAGGAAAAGGTCTATTCTCTGTTCACAATTAAGAAAGACGTATAAAATATACATTAATGTTATCCGAAAATCGCTCATGAAAAGGCGCAAGTAAAATGAACATCCTGAAAATGGCTAATTGTAAAACTTACATCTTGTAAAATAAATTGTGATATCCTTTCATTCCTTATATATAATGCATTTTCGTACGATTTCTTTATATCATTGAGAAGTAGAGAGTATGTAACAGTGTTATCTATTAAAATTTTGAAAGCTTCTCGAAAAATCTGTAAAAAAACATTTTGCTATCATTGTAAATAAAAAATTTCTACACGTTTATCGCATAAACTAATGGTAACGGTTATTGATCAATAGATAAAATATAGTCCAGAACAAAAATTACCTCCAGCACCTGGTCAAAGTACAGCTGTTTTGTGTCTAATAAATCACAATTTGGTTTCTTAATCAGCTTAAGTTTTTCAGTAATATTGTTTTCTATAAATTTTATATGTTTAGGTTTGTATTTGGAAGTCATATTATAAAAAAGATTCTGGTTTAACAAAATTTGTATAAGTTGTTGAATGTTATATCAGCGGTTTCTGTAGTGATTATCTACTTAACTGTTTGATTGATTATCTACTTAACTGACTAAACTGTTTTATAATAGAAGAGACTCGTATGTTTATAATACTCCGCGGAAGTGATTGAATTTTATTGAAGTGAATAATAATATACCTATATTTTAATTCAAAAACATGGAACTAGTAGGCTGGCACAAGTTACAACTGTCTTCCGTGGATGACTGAAACCTACTTCCGTCGATCATGTATTGTTAAGGTATTAAATTGTTAATAGGACTATAGAAATAAGATTGTTAGTACTATTAGTCCAGTCAGTTCACGTTTCTATAAGTGTAGCTAGCAATAGATAATACTTTTTTTTATTCAAAATTTTTCACCGACGTAATATACACAACTTCGATACGTTACTGATAATTACACCTTTATATACTGATAATTACACCCTTTAAACTGCAACACAAAACGTTTTAAAAGTAATTTAACTGTAGAAATAGGCACTCCAGAACCTGATTAACTGATTTATCATATACCATACATGTAATTAATTACGATTGAAATTACGGTTTATTTATACGTTAATAGGTTATGAATAATTTCAAAATAAGAGTATTAGTCTGTAAGTACCCTCGTACAAATACGAAATTCTTATGTAAGTGATTAAATTATTTTTGGTTTAATATGTTTATTATCTTACAATAATTTACAACAAAAAAACTTATTCCTTGTTTATGGAAGTCCGTATGTGCTGCCATCTGTTAGGTGAACTTGGGCTGTGGATGTGACGTCACTGACAGACATGAATTACGGAAATTAGAAATGGCTGCGATGGGTATCGGATGGGGGGCGATGGATTCCCTGAATCAAGTGCAAAGTGATAATGTAGATCGTTTAAAATTGCTTTATCCGAATGTGAATGAAGATGAAACACCTCTGCCAAGATCATGGAGTACAAAGGATAAATTTAGCTACATCGGGCTATCACAAAATAATCTCAGAGTGCACTACAAAGGTAAGAACTTTCAAGGTTTGTTTATGGATTAGTTTTCGCCAAACTCTTCAATAATATACTTAAAAATAGACTATATGTAATCGTTAACAGTTTAAACTAGTTAACACTTTTAGCGAGCAATCTGACGTGTCAACATTTTGTCATAACGTTAGGCGTTAGAAAATTGTCGCATCACTCAAACAAAGAAATCAGCTGATCGTATATTTTGTATCAACACGCGAAAATGAATGGTTATCGTGCTTATATTGGCGTAGATTTGACATTTTTATTATTACCAACTACTGAGTAATGAAATAGTTAATTAAATAAGATCGTTCGATAATTTACAAGGTCTCTCCTCTAAATGGCAGACGATATTACGATTTGTTAAACAGATTACACTTGCCAGATTTATTAGATCTCATTCCGAATGTGTAATAAACAGTTCCTTTATCGACTGATTATTTATTTGTCATAACATATGCATTAAACATATATTAATCTTTGCTATTTGAAAGTTGATTTCGCGTGCACATGTTACGTGACAATATAAAGTAAAATCAATGGATTTATATAAATGCATTGCCATTCTCACATCTAGTCCTTGGATAATGCTTGATTTGATTCATTCAATTTCTTTTATACTTTGCTTGTGTGGTATTTCATGACAAATTTGGTGTATTAATTACAATCATTAATTAAGTTACTTAATTGCATACATTAACATTGGTTATTAAGTAGTCAACTTCGTACTTATTTAAGTTTACTATAGTTTCTTACTTTGATTTATTCCTGTGTGATTCTGTGTTTAATACCAAGGGATTGTAAATTTTTATATGACATAATTATGACTACATATTTGGGTTAATCTTTTTTGTCTGCTTTTAATGAAAACTCAAGTATGGGTGAACAGTAGCATTGTTGCTACGTAGGAACTGCTAATATCTCAGTGGCTATAATTGGCTGAATATTACACATGCTAATTATACTCAGTAACTAATAGTTACTGAAAGTAGTTACATGATGCACCTAACTCATAACATTTGTCTTGTAAGATCTTATCAATGACAGACTTGCAGTTACACTTGTTACAAACTTATCACTGCTGCAGTGAAGAAGTCTTAAAAGCAGTCAGTTAATGTTGTTGTTGAGTAATGACCATCTCATCATAATAATTAACAGTCTAAGCCCACTGCTAGGTGAAAGCTTCCCAAGAGGGTTTTTTGTCCAGAATTCCCACACTGGACATACATGTTGAGGAAAGCGGGGCATGGCTTCCAGCTCTATCTATGCTGCTGCTGCCTACAGGTGGTCTGGGCATCTAGTTGTGCCCAGGCTGACTACCATACTATGATCTGCCAACACCAGGCTTAGTCCCTTCTGATGACCAGGTATCTCAATATTGGGTTAAAGGATGTCTTCTTTATCAGCCCTGGCACGGCAAACTGTCCTTTGAAAAAAATTCGTAATCTTTAGAAGTCTTCAATTAGTGCTAAAAGTATGCCTAATAATGCCTAAGTGATTCCTCTAATTTGACCAAATTGTTGATTAAGTTTCTATCTAAAAAAACTAAAATCTATATCAATGATTTGGTCAAATTAGAGGAATCAATTAGAAACAATTTTGAGAGCGAAGCCAAGAGGAGGATCCAGCTGGGCTGGACAGCATTTAGCAAATTGCATGAAGTCGTCTTGTTATCCATACTGCAGTCCGTGAAAACCAAAGTTTTTAATCAGTGTGTCCTACTTGTCATGACATACAGAGCTGAAGTCTGGATGCTCACAGTGTGCCTACTCCACCAGTTCACGGTCGCTCAGGGAGCTATGCTAGGAGTCTCTCTGAAGTATGGGATCAGAAATGATACCATCCAACAGAGAACTGGAGTCATCGACATAGTAGAATGGATTAGCTCACTGAAATGGTAATGGGTTGCGCATGTTGGCTGAAGAAAAGATAATTGGTGTAGGTTGCCTTCCGGCCAGGTGGGATGATGATCTGCAAAAGGCTGCATGCAGAAGCTGGATGCGGCAAGCCGAGGACAGGGTGTGTCTGTCTGTTTATCGATTTATTTTTAGATTGTTCTTTTTTCCCTTCATTTATTGGTATGGCACATTTTTTCACTCTAGGTGATTCTTAAGTACCAGAAATTTCATTTATTGTGGCAGCACCTTATGTATAACTTTGTAATAATTATTTAAATTTTATAATAATAAAAGAAAATACATTTGAGCTCCACAATTGGAATAAAGTCCTGCCTTAAGCTAGATGGTAAAGACACAATTGTGTCCTATACCCATGAGCCAGATTACAATATATTGTTATAATTTGTTGTTTTTCAAGTTTAGACTGCCATGTCTGTACAAGTTTTTATATTTCTACTTTTTTCTGAACAACTAAAATTTACCAATTTACAAATTTCCTGATAAACTTCTTTATGATACTATACTATTCTTGTAGAGCATTTTTTATAATTATTCCTTTTCCTGAGTTAGTTATCTTGTTTATTACATGAAACATGTCTGTAACTTTTATGTTATCTCATCAACCATAATTTTGTTGAATGTGTTAGTCCGCGACCTGTTGGTCAGTCTCAAACACAAAGGTAAAAATGACTTAAATTTTGCCTGTACAACTTTTGTATACATTTCTTTGTCTATTTCTTTATGAAACTGTAGTGGTTTTATAAGGTCTAACTGTTGAAACACAACAGCTATTGCTTAAAATATATGACGACTTTCGATTATGAATAAAGCGTAAAACACTTTCCTTTTTCGACAGTATAGACATGTATATTATTCTTTTGAGTTTTGTTGATAATTACGCTGCAGTGGTGAAAATAAAGCCTGTTCGTTGGTACATTCTTGATAACCCGAAGGGATAATTCTCGTTTTCAATTATTTACTCCTGAATATCGATTTCTGGAGACGCGACGGTATTTGACCTGTGCCCCGGGCCGTTTTGTGTCATCCTTTGTCTAATCACAGTCTAGACGTGGAGGCGACCCGTCAGGGAGAAATGTGCAATGCTTTTTATATTCATCGATCAAACGAGAGAACGAACTTTTGTATATACGAAGCGTCTATTACGGTCAATTCATTGGACTTTCGTTCTGAATATTACGATAGGAATCATACTTATTTCATAACTTATTAGTGTGGGGATTTATAGCATAATATGATTGTTGGTTCAGTTGTAACAAGCTTGCAATGAATGCTTTGAAAGCGTTGTCGTGTTAGTTTATTAGTGACTGTTACGATGGTATATTTCTATCTAAATATAATTGAAGCATCTGCTTTTTGTTTTTGTAGTTTAAAAAATCTTTATACATATTACAAAGATTTTTTTTATTACAAAAACTAATTAAAATTTCATTCGTTGCTCTTTCCAATCCTTGATTATGCAGACATTTTCTATCTTGATATTGCCGAGGAGCAACTAAATAAACTAAACCGCCTTCAAAATTTATGCATCAGGTTTATATTTGGACTACGCAAATATGACCATATCTCAGAATATCGTGTAAAACTCAAGTGGCTCCCAATCCGTCTTCGTCGGAATACTCATATTCTCTGTGCTCTTTACTGTGTGCTATTCAATCCTACAGCCCCGCATTACCTTAAAGAACGGTTTGAATACATTTATATGGCTCATAATGACCGTTCCCTCCTATCCAACCTGAACCTCACTCTCCGAACTCCTGCCTACTCTTGTAGTTTTTACAAAAAATCTTTTACCGTGGCCTCCGTTTCCCTCTGGAACTCCCTACCATTACCCATTCGACGAGCTCAGTCTCTTGATTCTTTTAAGAGACAAGTTAAATCGTACTATATGTCGCTTAACGTCTAGCTTTCCCCACCCCTCCTTTACTTCTCCCCCGCACTGTGTTGGTTTTTATAACGTAATTCCTGATTGCATGTCTCTTAAATATATTTTTTGCCTATGTTATATCTTACAATTTTGTACGCCTCGCCCACTTATTTTACTTTCCTCTTCATTCGGTTCTGAACTTTAGGTTGTCTGGAAGAGATCGCTCTTAGCGATAATACCGCCTATTGTTACTACCGTGTAATCTTGCGGTTTTTTTTACTGTTTTTGTCTATGTGTATGCCAACGTGGTGTGCAATAAAGTGTTTTTGTATTGTATTGTATTATTTGCACTTTGCAAAAAACTAAATCATGCGTTTGAATTTTTTTTGTCTGTCTGCCTATTTCAAAGAGGTAATCTCCAAAACAGCTTAATCGATTTTGATGAGATGAGATGTCACAGATTTAGAATTTCTCAGAGAGTACCTGCGCCCAGTCTTTTATTTAAATTTCCGTTTCTGTTTATTCCAAAAATTTCAGAGAGTAATTTATTTATTCAATTATGTTAATTGATACTTCAAATAATACTTAGGTTAAAATATAGTGTGTTGGTCAATGTTTTGTTAAAATCATTTTTTTAGTATTTAATACACCTGAAATAAGTCGCGGGTAATCGTTCACATTAGGTAGGTATAAATAGGTAATTAGGTATAAATGTTGACGAAAAAATATTTATTTGTCATAATATTTATCTGGAGTTTTCTTTTATTTACAGAAGGCCAATTACTTAATGCCTATCGATAGTCGCATGGCAATCAATGTGACTAAGGGTTACCTTTGTCATAGTACTTTCGACCTGGTGTTCGACCTGCATTATCAGTACGACCTTAGACCTGCATTACAAGCTTAGTGTCGCATCAAATTACTTACAACGATGTCATTGTAATTTTTTACTGTGGTTGTTGCGACATGCTGTGTAGTTTAATAATCTAGCTATATTCATTGTTATAATAGCTAAATAATATAACGTCTTGGGATATTTGACATCCTAATAAGATAAACCATTTCATCCCAAATAAGGTACGGAAGGCATTTGCAGTAGTGGCGAGGCCGGTATATTACACACAATTGTGATTATCCCACTCCGAAGAGGAGATTAAAGACTTGCCTAGCACGGTGTGGGCCTGTCAGCATCGCCATGTTAGACACCATGGGGCTGTGTCCTCGTGATATCTACTCGCGTAAAGAGGGAATCTTCGAGGCCCGTAATCCCTACACAGCGACACATTGTTAAGATATGTATGTAGAATTTTGATGATAAAAAGGACTGTTTAGTTATTTCTGGTTCTGGAACGGTGCTTGGTTTAGGTAATGTTTATTTATTTAGTTTGGTCATTCATGTATAGTTAGTTACTAACAATAAGACCACCTTCACTCCCTTCTGACTGGACACCTCTATACAATGCTGTTTAACGTTTGATGCATATTGTTGATAGCGTAGATGCTTTTACCGCACCAGTAAACTTTTTCATATAGCTTTAATTTGAATAATTGTAATTTTAAAACTGTAAACATGAGCATCGCATTTGACTTTGGACGGAAACAGTTTCCTGTAGTAACCCAAATAATAGACTCGATTATATACAACATGATCGTTTTTTTCAACTCGGTACGTACAGCGATAATATTGTAGCAATGTATGTGGTTGCTTCAACACGTTCGTGGGCTTCAGTGGCAAATTGATTCCAATTATATCACTCGTTTGCTGCTTCTGTCATATAATGTTGTGAGAGTCGTAAGAGATTTAAATAGTAATGTAAATAGACATTTAATTAATAATAATAACGTAACATCATGCCTGTAATCCCTGAAGAGGTAGGCAGAGGAATGTAGTACACTCCCACATTTCACCAGTTACGTTTACTTCCCACTATAGATGGTGACTCTATTGTCATATACCAGGCACATATCCAGACTCTGAGCCACTAC
>DWDV01001893.1:0-12379 GCA_018245615.1 Mimoniades ocyalus | reverse complement strand
AAAGTACGTTCAATAAAAAACATATTTTCATATAAAGAAATATTCCCTATAATAATAATATAGAATATTGTATACGAGAAGGTAAAACACATCAGGTCTATAAGGATGGAGATATTTATTATAAATATAAGGATATATTTATTAGGTTTAGATAAAATAATGTCTTTGAAGGAAATTAATTAGAACTGAATGTATCATCATGTCAAAAATTTCTGTGCAGAAATCACCCAATTTTACAATGTCACAGCCAATAATTCCACAATAAAACAAAATTCAACAATATTTACCAATAGCAACAATCACGTGTCATAACTCACCAAATTATTGATAATTACTTAAAAATATACATACATATTTATAATATACGCATATTACTACATCTGTATTTATGTGCTTAACATATGCACTTAACATATGTACATATATAATGTATAGCAATTCAATCGCCCTTTTCTCTTTGTTTTGCTTGTATCAGAAATAATCTCATAAACATTATGCATGTACTCATACATATCTATATTATGCTGCACGTAGTTACAAAGTCAATGCAGGGAAGTGACAAGTGGTGTAGTTTAAAGTGTATTTTCCCCTAGACCAGAATAGGAAAACCTCGACACTTCAATAAAATGGAACACGTAATATTATTGCCAGCTCTGGTTTCAAATTTGCCAAAATAATTTCACAATGTATATAAAGATATTATTAACGTATTGGAATAAAGTACATTACCGGAATTGCAATTATAAATCGTATTCTGAAAGCGCATCGAAAGTTGCACAAAGTGCATGGATTATACTGTATGGATATTCGATCACCTGAAACCATAAAACAAAAGACAAGCACTGCCTACGTCAAATGGCCGTCTTCAAATTTATCCCAAGACAACATTACCAATATTATTAAAAGCCATTTCACTACCCTAATCGTTGCCATATCAGTTTCCTGTATCCATTAAAATCCATATCGATTCTAATATGTTAAGAGCGAACCGTCGTTATCAGGCCGTCCAACACGAGCGAGATGAATCACGGGACACTTCACGCATCAAAGATACAAAATAGAGTTCGCCACTCAACCACAAGAGCATCACTCAGACCTATTTATCATTAGCCAGACGGACGATTTTAAAATGGAGATTCATTACGTATATGTTATCGGTCAGAAGACGAAGTCCATTAGCTATCTGCGGTTTATCGCCCGTTATCGCTGGAGATGAGAGAAGCTACTTAAACGTCCGTCGTTTACGTATGACGTCTAAATTCGTATTTAATTATAGTGGATATCTATGTATCCAAATAGGTAGAATTCATTATCTATATTCATTATTAGAATTCATCTGTTAATTGTGTTTAATTTGTCTCATGTCGTGTCCGATTTTCTGGGCTCGTAATGCATATAAGGTTATTTCACATTGAGGTGGGAAGACACTAAGTACGAGTATCTCCAACGGGTATGGTGAAACAAACATTTTTCCTCTAGTTTTCTTTAAATCTGTCTAGCTCCCTTCTGCGAATTTTCTATTCACAGTTGCCTTATAAATCGCCTTCGCAAAACTATTGCCGCTCATTATTCTATCTCATTGACGTAGCGACAAAGTTCAAGTGAAAGGTTCTTAAATATTTTGGTCTCGTGATACATCTTTATAAACTTATTATTAAAGTTAAAAAATTAAAAAAAATATATTGTTATTAAACTATATTTATATCATGAAAGCGATTACATCGTATTTTCAACATAACTTTTTAAACCAATTTTATGAGTACAACCCAATTGACATGGTAATAATTTGAACCCGTAGAGAACGCTCATAGGTCATTTAGAATATTTCTATATAAAAATTATAATATATAATATTCTATATAAATTCTTTGTAGATCGCGTATCTGCTCATTCCACGAATATTAATCCTCAGTGGGAATCGAACCCATAACCCCCGCTTAGCGGTGAGGGTCACCAAGCTGTAAAAAGTCAATAAAGACTAATTAAACAACGCTTCATGCCCTTCCTATCTTGTCGTGTAGATGCAGAAACATCCAAAAGCTAGGTAAGATAATGAATGTATTATCATTCAGACAATCACTTGGCCGAAGGTCGAATCTGTTATCCGAAGCTGTAAGAAAATCGTCCACATCAATTGTACATGTTTTCGTGTAAAACAAACCACTTCGGTTACAAAATCCTTACTCCGCTCTGACACGGATATACAAATAACATAAACGGATATAGAAATTTGCACTTTAAGTGATAAACATAGAGTTTAATATGCTATTAAAAGTCGCGCCGCTTCGCTTTCAGTCTGCGCTAGTGGGAATACAGCCTAAGAGTTCGTAGAGTTATCGTCAGCACGAGTTTTTTAATTAGAATCTGTTGTATGAGAACGAAAGTATAGTAGATATAACATTACTGAGAAACGTTATCGGTAGTTAGAACAGCCCTACAGCGATGTAACGCGAGATATCGCCCCAATTGTAAAGCTGCGGTCACTGTCATTGAATGTGATTATTCTTCGTTTGCTGTACATCGCCGGTTTATCGGGTGTTATAACAAGATACTTCGATGTTAGACAAGCAATGAATATTCGATATAAATATTCAAAATTATGTTTGCATTGGTAATTTATTTATAATTTTTATAACAATAATGACCTAGCAATATTGAGTGAAAGCAGCGATATGGTATTGGCAATAACAATTATTATAACAATACCTTTGTTTTAACAATATGTTATGTAATAGAGGATAATGCAACAAAGTAGTAACAATAATATGTAGTCATACATTTTATAAATATGGTAGCCATATCATGTGTATGCTTTTTGTACGGTAACATCAAAAATATGTACATTTATTCCGAAAAATTTATCCTGTCCTATCTTATGTAAGATATACGGCTATTTTGTATAACATTCCTATAAGTTATAGAAAAAATTAGAAATTCTCATTTTTGTTACAGTATTTTATTACTGTTGGGTCGTGCTAATCTACCCAGGGAATCCTGCCATTTGTAAAATTACAATATCGGTGATCAATATAACTACGTATTGCAGCACTAAATCAACTTAACACTTTGTTAAAATTAAAGCCGACGGAGTCTTTCCTTCGGCTTTCTTCTCTCGAACTTCCCCACAAACGTCTGTAAAAGTCAAGCGATAAAACATAATTTGTAACGACTTTATACACAGACGGTTACATAAATATACACATATTACGACAAAATAAATTAAAAGTATTGTTGTATATAACCAATGACTCATATCAAGAATATTCAAACAAATCGCACTCACAACTGTGGAATCAAATGTTCTAGAAAATACGAGAACAGTACCCCAGTCGCGGTGTTATATCGAAAACTACACGTGACAGCTCACAGTCATAAATACAAGTAGGTACCTACATAAATACGTTCAATTTTTCTGACCGATAACATTTGAACCACGATAACATTTGTTCTGATAATCTGATACTGAACTGGAGTTACGATCTGTAATGAATCTACATTCACTTTGAAATTAAATATAATAACTCTTATACATATGGCATAAGGCACAAATCGTGTTATGAAGTTAGGTTCTGTTAACTCGCGACAGTCGACAGCAGAGACAGTATTCGTATTAGCGTTTGTATATAAATAGTCTATACCTATACATATTTATACACAATACACAATATTTATACACAATATTTATACACAATATTGCATTAAACGTTTCAATATTTGAAATTCATTTAGTTACCTGTATCGTTGCCAGCCTCGTTGGTCGTGTTGGTTGCAAGTGCGACTGCCGATCGGGAAGCCTTGGGTTCAATTTCCGGGTCAGGCACTACTAAATTTTTCTAATTTAGATTATCTAAAAGTTGCTCGGAGTCTGGATATGTGCCCGGTGTATGGCAATAGGCTGACTACCTAATCGATAGGACGTAAACGTAACTGGTGAAACGTGGGAGCGCCGAGGTCCTGCGGCTGCGGCACGCCGCTGATCAGCCCGTGCCTGGTGTCCACGGCCAGCCAGCTCGGCGTGCGGCGCCCGTCCGCTCTGCGGACCTGCACCGTGTTACACGTTCTTATTATATCATCACGCCAGTTACCGTATGTTATACGAGAGCTGTAAATATTTATAAATGTAAATACGTATATATTTATATAGCTGTATACTAACCGATCATGGTGTGATAGCTAGAGTTATGTGGTTACCAAAGACATAAATAAGTGTGTGAAAAGTTGTACAAAAAACGAATTGCATTTCCTAATGTTAAAATATTTCGCTTAAATACCTATAAACATAACCGGTGAAACTTCAGTGTGTGTGTGTTCCGGAGAACCGGAGTGTTCTTCATTCCTCTGCCTACCTCTTCGGGGATTACAGACGTGATGTTACGTTTTGCTTATATATAAAAGTAGTGAAGAAACCCTATATTGCTATAGAAATACTATAGGTCTATTGCTGTCTATACATGTGTCTACACACACAGTAGGTATACCTATATACTCGTATAAATTATCTTGTTTTCACTTGAATAGCAAATTTTTCAGTAGTTTGAGTAGTAGTTTCACTTTAATAACGTCGTCCTTTCTAAGTGATTTTTTTTTGTGTTTTGTAATTATTCTTCAAGGCTTGATCTCTAGAGAATATCACTAGGCATTAAGCTTGCTCTTTGCTATGCTTGCTTATTAGTTTACATTTAATAATGATTAGATAAATAAATAAAATCATGGATTCTACTCTAATTTTTTTCTAGTTTTGGGTAGCATAACAATTTTCTTTTGGTGTCGAAGAATCTTTTTATGCTATCCAATATACAAACCTATGTTCAGGATATTTGATTTTGTATTTTGGCGCAATGCGGTTCTTCCACGACCTTCGATACGTAAAGATGATCGAAGGCCGAGGATTGTAAGCCGTCTTGTAATACAAGCAAGATCTGTATAAGTAGGTACCTTATATGCTAACACTTCTCCCGAGAACGCCTCCTTGGGTATTTCCATACGGAACAGATGCCCCACGTAGGCCGATGTATCAGGAACACCCCATAACCGCCTTAGGCCAATTTTTGCTATTTCCGAATGGTTGGCCGTCAGTTCAACCTGGACGAGGAAAAATCACGAATTATACACAATGCTTTAAAATGACAGAAGAAATGATTACAGATATATTTTTAAATAATACCTCGTCACGACATATTTTAGTATAACTACTCGTATCTCAACAGGCATTCAGGGTAACTAATCTGTGGGCAGTGGTAGCCTAAAAGAAATATTTTTTAAATTACCTTATGGTATTTATTTTTCTAATTCAGTTTCTCAGTCTGCGAGACCTAAGTTTAAATCCAGGCGTGCACCTGTTCACCAAAAATTGTGCGTTACGGAGACGGACAGGTGATAGAACCGTCGTAAACTTTCGTTCATTCAAATTTTCCATAATGTTTAAAGCGAATGAAATCCGCCAATTTTTGGTCAGGGTGGCAGACTGTAGCCCAGATCCTGTTTATTCCTATGGAGACACATGTCCAACAGTGAAACGATAAAAGGAATAATGATGTTGATTAAGATGTTCTCAATTTGTATGATGTTCCAAGATAACTACGCGGAATTCAATATCAGAAATTCAACGTACATTGGATCTATATAGTGGAGAATGTCACTAGATCACTCCAACTGTCGAGTCTACATTTGGGACACGTGATTACATACATACGAGTATATGAGTTAGAGCCTCACCGACTTTATAAAGATGTGTGGGTGAGTTTATTATTCTATTCGCAATATCAAAAACTTGAACTTATAATGAACACAATAGCGATGGCATCATCCTTCTGTTATGAAATGTACTCCAATTGAAACCAAAACAAGATTTAATTTGGCACTCAGTGCTACTTAACTACTCCGCGAGGGGCCTGTCGCGAAGATATGTATGTATATAATAAAATTTTATTTATTCAACATAACTTTCAATTTGTTTTTCATATATTTAGCATTCGGTACCCACTGTCAAACCTGTGGGGCACTTGCGTAATGATATATATAATTATATACGGTGTGCTCACATGCCCACAATGTGCGAGAATCTTCTCGAAGAAGATTGGCTACATCAGCCACATGCGAGCACACCTACGAAATCGGAGGTAAAGCAGTCGCCATGGCCGAAACCGGTCGGACAATATCATCAATAATAATAACTTTCTCAATATGGGAAAAACAAAAGATACAGAAATTTGGTATTTCAGACTTAGACTTCACATTAGGGTGAATGTGAAACATATCTTGACAGAGTTAACGTCAGTAGAGTTGAATAAGAAAAATCGTCTCG
Organism: Mimoniades ocyalus; assembly: GCA_018245615.1. NCBI lineage: Eukaryota > Metazoa > Arthropoda > Insecta > Lepidoptera > Hesperiidae > Mimoniades > Mimoniades ocyalus. Next base: position 6,075 of record DWDV01001893.1, on the reverse strand, counting down.
CGACAAAGACATGTGGCACAGTCGTTAGCTGATATATGTATATACAAAGATCGTGAGGGAATGTATTGTAACTTCTCCATTATTTTTGACAATAATAATGAGCGAATCATCATCCAATCAACGTTTAACCAATCGATTACTGGAACGGAACTCACTGAGTTTATGGTAACTGTCAAAATAGATTAATTTTTCAAGAAGTATCATTTTCTGATAGTAACAATTTTTGGCGTACATAAACACTCAAATAAATTAGTCGGTCTATAATTTAAGCGATTCATTTCCTTGACAACTTTCTTTAACCTGAATAAGAGTGTTTTTTTTTAAATCAAGCACTATTGCTATTTATTAACGATCAATACCAGAATTTGTTAACCAAATCAATCTAACATTATGAATTATTAAACAATATTGTAATATGAACGTGAAAACCATAAAACAATGTTGCTATACCTAAACTAAGGCCATACTTTGCTAAAATTCCAATTGAAATTATAGCTACCTCAAATTAAATTCTTGTTTTGAACTAACTAGTGATTCAGTAATCCATAGATAAAGCCGGTGTTAATACTACAGCTATTAAAACAGAGGTTACAATAAGGAGATTAAATGGGGAGCAATTAGACACATTTTATTAACTTAAAACTTCTACGGACTATTTGTTTCACGGGTTTTTGTAGTCTATGAATTGATTCAGACCAAACAGAATTTTCTTTTACATTTAAGAACGAAAACTGACATAGCTTATAAATTTGAGAAAATAAAATGATCCTAATACATTTGCATACAATGGTAGGACCCATTCACTAATCTTTAGGGCTTTTGAGTTTTAGTACGTCTGAAAAAAAATTAATTTGCTATCTTTGAAATATCGGGCAGTATGAAGTCATGCTGTTTCAGGACAAATAAGTGAATAAAAATGTTAGTGACCATTAACGATCAACTAAACCTTGAATTCTTTGTTATAAGTCAAGGGTCACAACACTACGTGACTTGTCTAAAATCAGAGACCTTGACTATTAAGACTGTTTTCATTAACGTAGTCTGAGAAACAGGCAGACGGGCTACCTGATGGTAAATATTCACCCTCGCTTATGGACACGTGCCCGTACATTGCCAGTTTTGCTGACGTGAACAAATGACAGTACCAACCTGAAACTCTTCGTTGTTGTCGAATGCGAAGTCGTCATCGTGCCTGCTGAGTGCCAGCGGACACAGCAGGAGCACCGCGCACGTGATGCAGCCGAGGCGCCACATCGCGCACCTACGCGACCGAGCCCAGCCGCGACGCTCTCATGAACTCATTCTGAGCATCTGTCGACAACCAACACCGGCTATTAGTATAACGACGTCGCCATTAGAGCTAGTTCGCGAGAAACAGTGGTTAGTAAATTAAACAATAACCACGAACTAAACACGAGTTAGCCGAACTCGTTGATGTGATTTGTAAAAGTTTAATGAACGAAAGAACCTTTGTGGATATTATACCACGACAAGCGCACAAAAGGCCGTTTGTACCTATATTTTCACAGTAATAGCAATGTCCGAGCAAAGTAATTAAAAACAGTAAAGCAATTCACTACAAAATACATAAAATATACATACCTATATAATAAAAATATCAATTTTAACAATGATATACAAGAACTTTGTAACGTCAAATAATATGAAACCAAAATAGATGAAAAGATCATTAAACATCAATTAAACATCAATCAATTGGGCTAATACAAATCTGTTTCAGACACGAAAGTAGATTATCTAGCAACTAGCTGAACCGCGTTCACTGCATGAACGTTTGTATGTGTGCATGTATTGCACACAGAGGATTAAGTATAATACACAAGACGGAAGACGGTGAGTGCGAGCGGAAACGGCTCGGATACTGGTACACAGTTAGAGGCGCGTGTCTGCGCATAATGATCGCACACAAATAGCCCGATAGTACTCCTGCAGTCACTTGTGTTTACTGCGCTGGTGCTAAGCCACTTCTAAATATGCCTATGGGTATGTGACCCATTCAAATGTTCCCGTTCCTCTTCGAACAAGAATGAGCATTAAGACTAAAGTTTTCATATATGTTCTTATAACCTACTTAATAATGGACGTGATTTAGTATTAATATTAGATCATCACGACAGATATATCGATATAGGTTAAGGGATTAGTACGCTCAAGTGGCTTTGCGTTGGTGAAGAGATGAAGAACGCTGCCGAAAAACTGACAAACGGAGGAGAAAGCGAGGTTCGAGTGGAGACCGCGACTCGGAAAATGTAGTGTAGGGCGGCCTCCGGTTAGGGTAGATGGCGATTTGCGACAAGCTGCAGGCACATGCTAGATGCGGCAAGGTGAGGACTGGGCCTGATGGCCCTATGTCCAGCAGTTGACTAAGAAACGCTGACATATATTTATTTAATCAGTTACAATCTAACGTAAGCATTTCAGATTTTTCATCTGACACGTTTACAGGGACTAAAAGTTTCTTTCGACAGTTTTGCGAAATGCAACAAGCATTGAAACAAATAAGTCTATATTTTGATCCCAAGCCCACCATTGATCAAGGTCAATGCCCGCGTATGAGTGGCGTTTAGTGGTGATGATTATGATGATGATAATGAAGTATGACCTAATAACAGACTAATATAGTTTTATGAAATTAAACGTAGTACAATTAATAGATTGTATTAATAAATTGTATTTAGTTAAGAGGCTCTTCTTAAATTGATTTTGATCTGTAACTTCATAATGAGGGTTACCCTAATGTGATCGTTAACGAATATAACTGAAATTCATTAAATTGATCCAATAAACGCCCCAATAAAACTTAATTGATGATCATTAACAAGTCGGATCAATACGAACGTCGTATTTACAATAACAAACAGAAACTCAGAACAAATTCAAATTTCGAATGAGAATAATCCTTAACTCCCAAATAGAAATTATATAGTGAAGTTCGAAATATTCCCACTCCAATTATTTTCGAGATCTGAGAGATTGCCGCCGGAAATACATTTAGAAGTAATGTGCTTCAGTAATAAAATTTGGTCAAGTGTACTTTAAAGCTTCAAGAAAATATTAAACTGGAATACATTTGCTGGATTTTTTTTTAATTGAAAGCACTTTTATTCTCAATTGGGCTAATCTTACTTTAATTGAATGGTTTCAAGCAACGTTTTGTCTGAAATATGAGTTTAGATTAAAATAAAAAATTGTCTGCTTTCGAGTGAAATGTTATTTTCGATCTACTTTTACCGGATAATTCATAACAGAGAAAATCTTAGTTTTCTCATAGCTCAGAGTTAATATTAGGCAACGTTGGCCGCTCTCGGTTTTTCGGATGGGTGACGCTCGTTTTAATATTTTTGGTGTCTTCATGGTATATTCCTGCTGATAATTTTAAAGCTTATCAAAGTACATCGATTCAATTAAAAACATTCAACAAACGCGTATATAGTTTGTATTATGTTTGTAAAACAAATAAATATATTGAATTGCACAGAATTGAATTGAATTGAAACAGATATATTTGGTATTCAATGCTATCGGCCCACCTCGTAATAGGTACTGCACATGTGACGATGTAATAATATTTGAATATTAATTTAATATGCTTAAAACTTAATAAGAAAGGAACAATAAAGCACAACAATTTAATAAATTCTGTCCAAACTGGTACTTTACGTACCTACGGAATGAATTATGTGTCGGACCTATTAAACAGAATCCTTGCCTGGCGGCGGCTTAAATGCGACTTAGAAACACCATTTAATACCAGTAGAGTGCTTTCGAAAGGTTTACACTCGTATTTTACTGTTATTACGTCTAAATTGAAATTTTCACTTAACTTTATATAAAAATACTCCCACGTCCTGCACCACAGCGATGGAGATACATTTATAGAATTGTCTTCGTGGTGGCTATTATTAGCAGAGCAACTTGCCATTGGTTTGGGTATATGTATGTAAATGGTTATTTATATATAACCGGTTACATACAAATAACCGGTTATATGTACATAACCGGTTGTATGTATGTACCTATATATTGGGTAATTGCCATTGCCATTTGGCATTGGACAATACGTTACGAATACTCACACTATATGAAATACGCGTTTACCTATAATGTTACATTTAACACGCCAAAGCTTCGCAAAATATAAAGACGATGAAAGAATAATAAAACAGATAAGCAATACCAATGCTAATGGATTCAGGTGCAGAGAGAGATTGAGACTCACCTATTTAGACCAAGTAGGTCAGATGACGGCTTTGACCAAATAGAGCAGACGTCTCCGAAACTGGTGTGCGTGTATGAGAGTGATGCATGTAGAAGAAACACGCCAGATCTGGTATAATAGATATTGGGAACGCGGCACTCTCTGTTTACTCCGGAAGGGATCTGGCATGATCTTATAATAATAATGATAAAAAAACTCCTTTAAATTTGTAGTGTGACTCATTTTACGTTGGACTCAGTGTCACACAAGATACCCGAGTAGTAATTTGTGTGTTGATATATATGAATGTAACCCAAAAGTTGCAAGTAACGCGTGACAAGGCTCGTTACAAGTAGCGGCGAGTTAGGCGAACGTTGATTAGTTTCCTAGTTGGCAGATGTGCCAACGTACAAAAAGACATTTCTATAGGTATAATAACGTTTCACTCCGAATTGATTATTTCTAAGTAAACACTGGTTTCTGGTTTCCACTGCTGAAACGTAAGAGTGTGCAACAAGTCTCTCTCTGCCTACCCCTTCGGGGAGATACAGTTGTGATGTTACGTTATTTTAGATCTGTCATTTTTGATATCGTGTAGATTTCAAAAATGACAGATCTAAAATAGGAATATTCTGTACCGAAACTCCATGAAATTTGTATCTGTTAAGATGTTCTTATTTTACTTTGTCTTCAAATTGTGATACATGTATGTATAACCACTTTACAAGTACGTATTTAGTTACAGGAAGACAAGAAAACAAAAAAAAATCAACTTTTATATCGTAACTATAATGTTATTATTACATGCATAACATTTTAAACACATTACGTATTATTCCAAAAGTATGAAACGTACAATTAATTTTTGTTAGCCCAGTATTATTATATCTAATAAGCGAAATAATTATGGAATACTTCCAACGCGGAACCCGTTTTGGTAATAGATAATACCTAAGTTTGTTAGAAATTTTCCAGAATGATCAAAATAAAACATAAGATCTTATGTATGTGTGTACGTAACATTGCTATTACATAACAATATCTAAATAGTAACATAATAAATTATTAAAACAATTAATAAGCGTATAACATTTTTTTATACTAGAACAGTGTAGTTATGAGCGAAATAACTTGAAGCATTAACGAAAACTCGCAGCGCTGAAGATGATATTTTGGATATATTCAATTAAGGCGTGTGTAAATTTCGTCTACTACATTTTGTATATCGTTAAGGGCAAAGAGGCTCCGCCAAGTTTCGGAATTTACAACACATCTTGTAATCAGTAAGGGGCGGTGTAGCTCAGCAGACGCTGTAGCGTGTGCCAAGTATCGTACTCGTATATTCGTTGGTTGGTTGCCTGGAGCATGTTAGGCAAAACAAAACTCTGCTACCGAAAGAACTTTCACGCTGAAACGGTCTTCTACCAATTTTCAGACCTACCAAATATATCTAAACAAAAATCTTTCAAACCGTTTGTAAGGATTTTGACCATTAAACACTGTGACACGAGATTTTTGTATATTAAATTATTATATGTACAGTTATGAATGAAGAAACAGCTTAATAAACATTTGGTTCATTGAATGATCACCGGTAATTACAAGTTCTGGAAAGTTCGACGGCGTTCGTTAGTTTGTAAATCGCCCGCGGCGACGTTGCGCGTAAATCACACCACGGTATCGGCAAACAGTTTAAAGCGTATACATACAACCAGCGTGTTGCCACACGTTGAGCGTGTGTATAGCAGTGTACAGCACTAAATAGCAGTATATAGCCGCCTATCTGATTTCGATGACTCCAGCAGTCATTTATCTTTGTTTTGGTGAACGTTCGATTTATGCGTTTACACAGATTT
>DWDV01001892.1:0-12379 GCA_018245615.1 Mimoniades ocyalus | reverse complement strand
AAATTTTAGGCTTTCCTAAAATATGTGTGATCTGCGGTTCACTGGCTCTTTAGCTACAAGGTTATTGATTATTTGTCTTGAATTATTGACGTAATAATCATTTGTGACAACGCGTATTATGACGTAAAATTTACGATGAAGACGATGAAATTAATAGCATGGCGTATTGTTCTACGGCCTGTAATTATTATATTCTTAAAACATATTATTCAATTCCTTATTATATAGTATCTAACATGGAAACTTAAACATTGAATTGAAGTGAATAGCGACGCATAGAAAGCTTGTTGAGACCATGTTATGCAAATCATTCCAATAATGCTCGTACATTATGTGTGGCAAGTATATACACAGTATTAGATTGAAGAGAAGTCTCCGAAGTTGTTTTTGACGACTGTCTGCGTGTAAGTGGACTTGGAGTTCACCATCCGGCCGTTGCGGCGGACGCATGCGTCGCGTCCAATTTATTCTACGCTATTTTGTTAACAATAACAAGGTTTTTTAATATTGGTTAATTACACAAACATCCCATAAGATCTTTACTATTATCCTCTATGACGAGAATAATAACAAAAAACGTAATTTCACGCCAGTAGTTGCCTAGGAGGTAGGCAGAGGAGGATAGTACACTCCCACGTTTTACCAGTCACGTTTACGTTCCACTATGGACTAGGCGGTGACCCTATCGCCACACACCTACAGGACGAGAATAGTAAAAATGTAATATCATACATTACATGTTGATCGTTCTCGTGTTTACTGTGTTATATGTGAAAACTTGTAATTAATTGGCCCCATGTACCTACATTGTTTGTTAATTCAGGTCTTTGTAGCAAGCCCTTAGATTTATCACCATGTTGTTATATTGTGTGTGTACAAAGTGTATTTTATCCATAATCCCAAAGCAAACCAAACACGAGTTGGCAGACTTCAAACGCCTTACCGAATATTATGGAGACCACTTAGGTGTACACATTTCCTCATGATATAATTTTTCACCATTACTATGCACGTTAACATTTAACTGACTCTTTGGTCGTGTTGGTTGCGAGCACGACTGCCGATCTAGAGGTCTTGGGTTCAAATTCTGCGTCGGGCATTACTGGAATTTTCTAAGATTTTCTAGTAGAAATTTTTAATAGTGGTTCGGAATGTGGATATTCGCTCGGTGTATGGCAATAGACTCGCCATCCATTCCATAGTGCGATATAAACGTAACTGGTCAAACGTGGGAGTGAACTACCCTCCTCTTCTTCTTCGGAGATCACAAGGGTGATGTTACGTTTATATTTGTTTTGCTCCTTACGAACTTCGCGTGCGCAGTAGATGCAGATGGCGAAGAGCAGACGGTAACGAATGGATACAAGCGAGATGATTTATAAGAGGTGTCGTCCCCTAATTGATACGGCGCGGTAGTGAACAGTGCGCGCCTTTACGAGTTTGCATCCCTCCGACCTTCGTTGCGCGTTTTTGAATGAATCCTGCATTGTTTCACATGTTTTCGTTAAAATTTATTTTAGAAATAAGTAAGACAATGAAAATTAATGGTTACAATGTTGCAGATGATAGGTGTGATGTGTCTTTTAGTGTTGGTGTTTTCTTTTGCATCTGTCAAAAGTAGCCTTTATGTACTTGAATATAATTACAACATTCAGAACAAATTTAGGACATATTTTAATTTCATTACATCACGCAACGAGTTAGCACGAAAAATGAGCGATGCACGCGAATTAACGAACGAAGTAACCGCACCACGTGTTGCTCAAGATAAAATTCATACAACCAAAACAATTTGACTGATCTGTTTGATTCCCCGCAGCACATAATAATCTAATAAGCAGGAATATTTTGTCTTTGTCTGAGCATCGTGACAAATTAAAATATAACATCACGCTCAAAATAAAATATAACAGTCTAGCACACTCCCACCTAAATAATCTTATTTAATCTGGTCGGGAATCAAATCCACGATTTCCAGCGCAGCAGTTCGATTCACTAAACACAGCAGCAACAGCCTAGCAAAGCTGTACATAAGTATAAATGTATGCATATACATATAGTATAGCAGACACTACTTACCATAGCGCAAGCGCTCGATAATTTAGGTTGAGGTGAGCCACGTGTAAAATTACCAAGACGTTATTCTTAATAATAAAAACATAACATTTTTACCAATAATCTTATTCGTTGGACTAGAGAAGTTATCACGCTATATTAAAGTTGGATTATCCCTAGCATGTTCCTCATGGTGCTACAAATAAAAGGAGACGACCGCTGGTCCCCGCGGACAGTAAATTACCGCCGTAATTCTATTAGGGGGACAGGTGTGGCGCAGTCGCCGCCCGACGCTGCTAATGAGCGGACGGGCTGCCACGTGGAAATGTAAGACAAATTTTGTCGTTTCTTTGCTTTTTTATTCGTTCATTTATAGTGTTATTTAGCAGATTTCACTCTTCGAGACATCTTCATTCTATGGACACATGAAGAATACGTAATTAAACAGACTGTAATGGAAAATTATAAAAATAATGTATTACCTACAAACATACAAAATGCGGGTTTTTAACTGAATTTTAGTCGACGTCACTGCCTATTCAAATGCCAAAGCGGTCCTACGACCACGTTGGCAACGTTGTTACACTCAAATCTAAAACATGGATCTCTTTATACTCCTTACACAAAGTTTTATAGCATCGACTAATTTAGTTACTAATTTTAATTGTACCTACTCATGCATAAAAAAAATAACGTGTATTCTAACAATAATCCAGAACACGACTAATGTATGTATCTATAGCAATGTACAAAAAATTATCCATAGGATAAATTGATTTTGTCTGTTATAATTCATTTACAAAGCAGCCCAGACAGGGAGTATATAAATCGACATTTTGTCTATTTTATTTATATTTTACAGCAGATGTGAACAAGGAGAAAGAAACGGAAATTACTTTGGGAATTGAATCAGCGGGCTTAGTGGCTTGCAAGAGTCCACCTGTCTTAATGTGGTTAATGAATAAAGGAACCGCCAGCTGAAAAATATTGAATGTGTTTCCATTATTAAGCGAAGGACTTGCCAAATGAAAGTAATAATACATTATGATTATTTAAGACATTAGGCGTTAAGTTTTAAAGCCTCTCTTTGTATCCTAAAGATAAAGAATAAATTAATAAATAAACTATACAGTTAGCCAACAGCATAGCGCGTCAAAAATGAAGTTAATATCCGACACAATAACGTCACTAGCCATATCACACTCATCAAAGCACCTGAGATATGAATGTATCTCTCTATATTAAATAACCTTTGTTATCAGGAGCTTCGGGCGATCTAAAAATGTTCCGGTTTTTTATGCGACGAAAGCAATGAGCAGGTGGCTGCAATTGGCCGCTTCAGGCCTTGTTCATTTGCATACCTCGTGTGAGACGTCAAAATATGCCATTCTATTTTTATTTCGATGGCCCAAAAATTCGGGCAGCGCGATAAGATCTGTAGGACGTATTTGTATTCTTTCAACGCACTTTATATATACATATAAGATGATGTTCTAACAATACCCATGCCAACGTTTTGCTAACGCATTGTAAAAAATATTTAATTTTTCAACTCGCTTAAATTCGATAAAACCTCATATCTACGAGCTAAGTATTTTAAAAGCTACGTGACACTGTCCCCAGACTGCTTACTGCGCATCGAACGTCAGACACCTTTGTGATTCTAACGAAATTTATATATGACATTTATCTGCGAAAAGTTGGTAGCAGACTTAAAATAATGAAACAAATGAAAAAGTGGAAAACAAGCGAAGGAGCATTAAACAATCGTGGAACATTAGAGCGAGCGCTTTGTCATTAGTACGGCCATTAACTAGTGAAGTGGGCGTGGTCCTGTTGCTCGCGGGGAGCATTAGTTTTGTTCTATAAATTGTCCCATTAAAATTGTGTCATAAAAGTCTGACTGACGACCATGGCGACTGTTTTGCTTCCGATTTCGTTGGTGTTCTCTCATGTAGATTTTGCAGCCAAATTTCCACGTGATGATCCTCGCACACCGCAAGATTTTTAAAACATAATAAGATACCTTCCAACAGAACTTTTTTAATAATAGTTTTTCTCGTCTGCTAATAATGAAAATGTCAATTAAGACAAAAAGAAATCATGAGTCGCAATAAGATCCTAGTTCATTTTAAATTAGTTCGTTTCCTCATCTTATTTTTTGATTACCTTATCCTTATCAGCATGTTCAACATTTTCATGATGCACTAGTTGGTGGCGGATCTTCTCTCACAATAACATAGAGTCAGGCTGGCCAAGTCCAAGAACTGTGAGCTGTGTAGGTTTCTTCATACTGTTTTCCTTCACCATTATAGTGAGTGATATTCTTAAAACGTACATACATCATTTTGTAAAGTTGAAACCGTGTGCGCCAGAATTTGAACCGGAGATCCCGACGCCGACCAATGGACTGCTGTCCGCTTCAGTTATAAAGTATTAAAGTTTCTATGAACGAACTCAGATGAATATTCCGCTCCGAAGTGCACCACTCCTCGAGTTCGAGGTTCACACTAGGAGTATTCGTGACCCAATTTAGGAAGCCGCGGCTCGGCACCTGCCGCCACGTACATTATTCGATGTTCTCCACGTCAGTAACTACGTCACAACTAATAGTGAACCCGTCTGGTAATAATCCCCCGCGAATACTACTCGTTTTGATATTAACCGCAGGTAGGTCTAGGGGCTCCTTTACTTGGAATTGGAATAAAGTTGTGCCGTTTCCTACATAGTGTACTGAGAATAGAATAGAATAGTGCAGCAGAATTATGATTGTAAAGTAAAGCCCACCTCCATAACAACTATCCGACATAAAATACCCTTTGACATAATCGCCCAAACAATTTCCACGGCATTAGTATTTGTGAACTTCACGTCTCACTCAGCGCTCCCAATCTGTAACCACGTTTGGGTTTCGAGTGCCTCAAGAGTTTGAATACACTTGTTGATTCTAGACATAAATAAAAAGAAGTTAAAATCATATTCCTTTGTTTTTACTTGCAGCACGAACAAGCTTTAGACACAAGGTGCTTTGTGTTAGTCTTCATCCACCCAACAGTTGATCGAAAATATTATTTCACCCTCATTCTACATTCACACATTCTGCATATCTCAATAGGTGACAGCCGCTGCTCTATATGCATGTAGCAAATGACAGTGTTAATCGCTTATATAATAAATTAAAAATAAAAATGGTTTTCTACTAAAGTACGAGTAGTACTGTATATCTACATATAATAAGCGCATAATGTATGTATGTACGGTCAGTTTCCGGTACCGGTATAACATGAGAAAGAAAGAATGTGAAAAAGTAAGGGTATGTTAATAAGTACCTATATTAAATGTATGTGATGTATGTGATGTATGTAAGTGTAGGTTATTATTATATTAAAAGTATGTTAAAATATTAAAATGACGACTAAAATTCGTCACAGATAGTGCTATAATATACGTTACATATATATTACATTTTGTTATAATATACTTGTATATTATAACAAAATGTAATATATATGTATTTGTATATTGTAATAAAATACCACAGATGGTAGCTATGCTGCAATATATACTTTTTGGTTGTTATAATCTGCCCAATAATCTTACTTGCTGTACCAAGATATGTCTTGCTATAACTATGCACATTCTTATTCATTTTACACTATGCCCATTTCTTACGACGTAGAAAAGAAACATATGTATAGCTCTGTGTGCGGTTACTCTAGCAGTTATGTTACGGTTACAAATATATTGTAATATTCCTTGCTATATTTATTTTAGTTCCGTTTGTGACAACTTTAATATGGAGTAAGGAAGGAAATCTAAAGGTGCCAAAATTAACATGGAGAACGGAAAGTAAATAATATTCAATTCTTGTGAAACATCTTGTAATTTTTAATATTGAATAAATATCTTGTTTCAACAACTCACATAGTAGAGAAATATTATTAACAACGTGATGCTGTTAAAGCTCGACTAATTTTGGATAGATCCCTTCCTCATTATATAATATATAAATATATTTTTATTTTTAATAAATCCTATATATGTATATTTTTAACAAATGTAATTTATTATACTTTAATTCTCGTAAGAGTAAACTAATTTACGTTCGGGAACTTGATCAACGAATTAGTTACGAAACCAGTAGATACATTGTCGACATAGTAATAAGGCGACATGGGCTTAGGAATAAGTATTTACGTAAACGTAACATCACGCCTGTTATCCCCGAAGAGGTAGGCAGAGGAATGTAGAACACTCCCACGTTTCTCCCACTCCAGAAAATCTAAATTAGAAAATTTTAGTAGTGCCCGACCCGGGAATCGAACCCAGGACCTCCCGTTCGGTAGTCGCACTTGCAACCAACACGACCAACGAGGCAACAAATACAAGACAACACAGTTATACCTCTCCCTCATATGACAAAGTATAGTTCACGATCGAACTACGACCATCGCCTCAACTTTGGGTCCTCGTAGAAGAAAAACTTTGTATAGCTCCAGTGTACAAGTTTGAAGAGGTTCATAATCCAATCTGCGTTTAATCAAGTAAACACTCGATCACAAGTGGCCGGCGCTGCGAAGTTTGTAGGCTCCATCTTGTCGAAAGTGACAAATGGGCGGTATACGTCACAGCTGGTGTCCGACCACTCACTTGACAGTGATGCCAATTACAGTGGTATCCAAGATGGAATTGAGACAAATCGCGTCTTTATACAAGCTCTAGTAGTTTGACCACTAGCTATCCTTGAATACTATAATATAATATCACGCATGTATTTACCGAAAGGGAAGGCAGAGAAGTTTAGAACACTCCCACGTCTGAGCCTATTGATGACGGTGAACATTTATCGTGGAAAGTTCCACAAACAAGGTACGGGTAAAAGATTGAAAAAGCTGCCGGTTTACCTTAAGTTGAGAAAATTTTCAATATTTTATGCAAGGAAAACCAAACATATTAAAATTCTTATTAAATGAAAAAAAGTAAATGATCAAAAAGTAAATCAATACGAAGAGGAGGAGTACAAAATGTGCAATCTAGTAAAAAACTATTGATGTGTGCGGTTGGCTAACCCAAGCAAACCTGTGAATAGTTTTAATACATTCACCGCGGTACTCGTGAGCGTTCAATAAACTACGATACTACTATACTACTCGTATATTAATGAAACACCTCGTTATACTATGATTTCAAAGACGTAGCTTCCACTTCCCTACAATTAGGAACTTAATTACAAAATCGTGTTCATAAATATTTATAAAGTGTGGTAAAAATCAATATACTATTTTCGTAATTTACTGGACAATTGCGTAATTACAAATATTTTAACTCACAAAGACTTTCTTATATTTGGCATAGTTTTCAGTATCTAAGTATGTAGTTCGATTTTTTTTTTAAATTAAGAAGTACACTATTAAATTAATCAAATTAGGACACCTCTTCCGTAAACATCTATTGAAACGACCGTGTATATTTGTATAAATAAAAATGCGATTGAATATTATATGACAAAAAAGACGTCAATATGTATTATTTTGCAAGTTGTGTACACTAGAAGTACATTTTTTTAAGAATTCCTTTACATTAATACTGCTGACGGTGCTGGAGTTTGGATTAATAAAAAAGCTAAATACGAGTAAATAACTATTTTCGCCTATCAATAATAAACAGCGGACCAAGTACCGATGCTTCATAATAAAAAATCTTAAAACTGACCCAAGTAATTGTTGCAAGTTACTAGAATAGAATAGAATAGAATAGAATATCGTTTATTTCAATCACCAAGGATCATAATTCATGATATACAAATCAACAATTCAGACATCTTAATTAAATATTAATAAAAATTTATAAATTTACATGTATTAATAAAATAATATAGGTTGCCAAAAAATTACAGTAAAATAAATTTAATTAAATTAAAACATTAAATAAAAAAAAGCGATTTATTCTTTTAGTCTGCAGTAACGACCAAACTCTATTGATTACAGTCATGAGCTAATATCAAATGTTGTGGTATGTGGTATCAAATGTTGTGGTATATTTTAAATTATTTTAAAAGATTACGTACTTGCTTTTAACATTTTCTGTCAAAATTGAAGTTGATAAACGCTATATTTCAAAGACATCAAAATACTTTTTAAATATAGAACATGTCCACTTGACCCAGATTTTACTTATTCAACGGTGGAGAGCATCTTGACCGCGCGTCAAAAGACAAACTCATGTTTTAACGGACGCTTTTGTAATATTGACATTTATGAGTAATATATGTATATACATTATACATTGACCAAATAAGTCAAATACTGGCTGATGGTATACTCAGATACTCGTATCCCCAAAACTGGCGTCCTGGTATGAGGAAAGTGATGATTGTGGAGGAAGCACTGCAGATCTGCAAAGATAGAGATATGTATTTGGCACTAGGTCCTCTCTGCCTACCCCGTAATTAATATAGCGTGGTGGTGTAACAATATGTAATAAAACACATACAATACATTGACATTATAATGTTAATTATACTAACAATGGTTTTGTACAAACGCGGTCAGAAGCACTTACCATCAGGGCACTGTTCACTCAACTAGGTACCTACAGGCGTTTCATTCGATCGGGCACGAGACAACTGGTAATATGTTCCAAAATCCGACCATTCGCATATGCTCAGAGTTACCTTTTGTGAACTTGAATACTGAAACAAAATTATATTCTGACCGCCTCATTGGTCCAGTGGTTGCAAACGTCATTGTATTGCGAGAGCTCTTGGGTTCGAATTCCGGAACGATCGAAGTGTTACTGGGTTTTACTAATTTGGAAATCCCAATAGATGTTCTGAGTTCAGATTTATGTACGGAGCATTTCAATAGGCTGTTTCCCTATCCCATGGGTCGTATAACCAGTGAAAAGTGAGATTACTGCTGGCTTCTGCCTTTCCATTCTGGGATAAACAGGCGTGACAACATGTTATGTTACAACACATATTCAACAGTGGTCAAACATCGAATAGCCGACAATCGTGGATGAAATGTTTTATTTGTAAATTGCGAAATTATATACCGTGTACAGTACAACTGCTTTTCACCGTCGCGTCGGCGTTCGTGAAACTCGTTTAGTTTTCCGATTTACAGGGGCTTTAATGTTGCTAAAGGCTTAACGTCGAACTTTTATACACAGAAGCCTGATCGCTGAGAAAATAAAAATAGGTACGCGCGACTCAACAATTTAAAGTTTAATCGAGTACGGAACTCTTTTGTTGTGCAATGTCGCTTTTATTATGAACGATAGACTTTAACGAAGCAACTGCCACATCTTCTCCACCTTCTGACTTTTATATTTTTACGCCCCTTCAAAGAAAAAGTTCGCATTATGTTTACAAGTGCCCAATAGACTCCTGTATAAAAGATTTTATAAGAGAATTGTAATTTTTCTGAGGGCTGTTTTAACAAATAATACATGAAAATTGTTTTAAGTTTGCCTCTAATGCACACATACCTCATCACTATATGAAAGAAGTGATTAAAATAGAACAAACATTGCAGCTTTGTAAGAATAGAGATATGTTAAACTCAGTATTCTCTTCCTACCTGATATGATAGTAAAATTTCGTTCTGTACAAAAAAGATGTCTGAAAAGCTTTATTATACTATGTACTTATTGGCAGTAATTATACGAGTTTGACGCGAATAAAACTGTCCATGGATAGTTATACGTTAACCACCTTTACGAAACGACGATGATAACCGCCCTTTTATTGCGAAAACGCATTTATACATCGCTACTTTAGTTTCTCAACACGCGCGTCAGTTCAATATGTAAGGGTCATTGTACACGCCGCATATATCCCAATCACATTTAATTATATCGCAGTGGGAAGGTTTTATGTGCCACTATACCACTCGGATGGCTCGTAAAATGTGGACAGCGTATGAAGTCATATTAAAGGTGTTTCATATGAACAGCGTTTCATCCATTAAAGATCAATAAAGTATTTAACGGGTTGAGTTATTTTTATTCGCTAATAATCAATATTTCTCGGCATGGACTCCACAAACTGTACATCTACTTATAAATAGAATACCCTCGTGATAAAATAAGACCTGGAGCAGTTACTGTAACTTTGTGTGAAATCGTAGCTTAAACCTGGAACGTTATATTGACTGTTTCTTCAAGTCGTTCATCCAAGATTTACTATCAAGCGGCCCACGAGGACATCGTCCCGAACACGCTCATTATTCACCCTTATATATATTTACGGTGACTTTGAAGGTTAAACGTAGCGGAAAAACCATTAATCTTGTCAAGAAAAGAATCGGTTTTCTATGTTTAGGTCCAATCCAAGGAGCATATTTTTATAAGATCCATTAAATAATTTAATACGTATATGATATAACTTCCTGTATGTCATATGATGTAATTAAATTTAATAATGATACTCGTATGTATTCCAGTTTATCAGACATTTGTAACATTAATACCAGGTTATGTGGGACTTTAATCTTTCTTCCTTCTTTCCTCTGCGCTAGTAGGAAGACTTCAGAGTTTTCAGGGGAACGCACCGCTCTACAAGGACAGGCACAATACTTTATCCCACGTCCTTCGGTTCCTAAGATATTACACGGCCACACATACCGTCGTTTAACTAACTGATCGGTTCGAGTTCCCACTCTGGCCGCTCGTAACCCCGGAAGCCTCCTTTTAGTCGTCTCTGACACAGGCAGGAGACACAGTAGGTAGTATTCTGGTCTCGAGCTACAGAGATACCCAGTAAAGAACCTGGCGTAAAAATATATTAATAATAATAATAATAATAATAATAATAATATTGTGTAATATTATTACAATTAAAGAAATAGAACTGCACTACGTATGGCAGACTCTTAAAGGTGATAAACTGCGAAGACGACCGCTAGTATAGCGGGCAGATTCAGGCTAGTATATAGCACCACTAACTTCTGAAGCCACGATGTATAGTTGCATAAATTACGAGAGACAACGAAACTCGAACGTACACTCAAAACTTTCCCACATAAATAATGATATAGGAACCGGAGTACCCGAACTTTCCCGAAACACATTTAGTAATACGTGCTTCGCTTACAGGACGGTGTATTTTGGTAATTTAATAACTACGCGTCTACCAAACACACGTAATTACTACGAAATTTAAGGAACAGTTACTGTTTATACGTATATGTGTATACATAATATTCTGCTCGTGGGACGATGCAACATTATCAAATCTTTTATGGTTCTCCTGCTGAAAACGGATTTCTTGTCCGAAGGAGAGGTTAAGGCTATCGTCAACCACGCTAGCCAAGTGCGGGCAAGCAGCTAAGCAGACTCCACGTAGTTGAAAAAACTTATTGTAGGACTTTAAGTTGAGGTAAGGGTAAGATTTCGTCATAAAACTTAGTGATCTCATTCAAACACTATTAACTGCCTTCTTAAGATCGTGTTGTCATTAAAGAAAATTAAATAGTCTTGGCTATCTTACCCTTGGTTAAGTCTGGATTAATTTGTTGTTTTTCTGCCAAAGTGATACATTAAAATTTAATTAATTTTCTCATTTTCGTATGGCTTGAATTGAGTAAATAAAGAGGTACGAGTAGAAACGGTTGTATCGAAAGTTTTCCCGAACTCAGTTAATGCGAGCTCTTGTTTGCGGCTAATTAAATACCTACGTATTTGCAGATCCTCCCGACGATATTTGCTAACACAATAACAAATATTCCTCTGAAGTCTTACTTACGTTGATTTCATATTAACTTAACTCCAAAAAGTTTCCTCGAATTTCTATTAATTAATTATTTCTACTTAACAATCAATAATTAAGTACTACTTGCCTCAATCAATTATATACTCTACCAACTCTCAATTAATTATAATGTACCTATGTAATGTTTAGTTTCACTAACATAAATATATCATAAGTGTCTGTGAAGTAAATACGAGTACGTTGACTTAAATGGATGTGCTGTAACTTGTACGTCGTTTTGTGTTCGGTAATGTTTAAAAATGAATCAAATTATAATGTTTTGCTTTGCGATCCATTCCCTTATATATTAGGTCAGAATTTAAGGCGTTCCGGAACGATCATGATAACCGTTCGTTACTGGCACTAATATCACCTACATAAGTTTAATATCATATATATGTATAACTGTATGCTTGAGAATTAACATACTTACTTATTAATTAATGTAAGTTTTTATGACGATCTAATAAGTATAATAAACGTATTCATAACATCACGCCTGTAATCCCCGAAGAGGTAGGCAGAGGAATGTAGCACATTCCCACGTTTCACCAGTTACTTTTAAGTCCC
>DWDV01001891.1:0-12381 GCA_018245615.1 Mimoniades ocyalus | reverse complement strand
AACCGGTGAAACGTGGGAGTGTTCTGCATTCCTCTGCCTACCTCTTCGGGGATTACAGGCGTGAAGTTACGTTTTCGAAAAATGTTTGAACACATTTCTAATTCTTCCACTTAGGTTTTGGCTTAAAATTAAGTGGTATATTGAATATCAATAGAAACACAAAATCTTTATTCCATCTGTAATACAAAGGTTGACTTATAATTATATCACTAGACAAAAACAACAGAAATCTAGTCAGTATTACGATGGAATGGGCTGACACTCAGTATTGTCGTGGGCGGTGGCGCACGGCCCACGACGGTGGTCGTGTTGGTTGCAAGCGCAACTGCCGTTCTGGAGGTCCCGGGTTCGTATCCCGGGTCGGGCACTATTGGATTTCTCTAATTTAGTTTTTCTAGTAGTGATCTAATTTAGTTTTACTAATAGTTTCTAGTAGTCTAATATCGTAATATAGTCTTCCTCTAATAGACGCCACTTTACACAATCCTGGGGCTTGCTCACCCAGCTCCATCCGGCCGTTATCTTAAGGTCCTTATACCACGTGATATATAAGTATAGTAGTATATGCACGTTAACGTCCATAAATCTTCAATACACGTCAGTTTGAAAATCAATTTAAACACTTGAGTATTTAGTAAGGTAATGCAGCAAACGTTTATAATAACCTCTCGCGAACGTTATGGTCTAGACATTGTCCCTTTACCCTCATCTAATGACCCATTGACATGTGCTCCAGCAATTTTATGTATAAACAATCATTTCGCTTGAACAATGTCCATTGTGTAGTAACTATAATACTTTGCATACCTATCATGTTTACGTCTCTATTACTATAATATCAATGTCTGATATATAAAAGTGGTTTTAATTATTATTTAAATATGTAAGTATTTTTTGTATTCTGCATTTTTGACGCCTAGATCACCCCTAGCTTCTAAAATGTCGAAAACATTACCGCTCTCTCTCATTATCATCTCTCTCTCCCCCTCTCTCCATTATTCTAACATTGGTTTGTTATCGAATTCATAATCAATAGTTTAAGTATCCTAACATAATTACAAAAATACAACACAAACAAACTTGTATATTTATTTATTTATTGGATTACTAACGCAAGAATCTGCAAATACAATCATTAAAATACAGAATATCATATATGGACTATTGCTAACTGATCTCACAAGTACAAGTAATCACAACATGCACTACTAATTTGCCTATGCCTTAATTTATTACATTACAAAAATTATATAAATTAAAATATATACATATAAGAAAATGTAATTTTGTTGTTGTGCTTGTAGTATCACCTAATGTTTACGGCAGACGCTTGTCGGCGCGGCGTCTACCAAGAGTACCAAGTCGGAATCAATGAACATCATGTAGAATTACGCCGTACACCGTCTCCGCGGGACCGAGCCACGCGGGGCGCTCGGGAGCGCAACTCTCAATCAATTAGCCCCATTAGTTGGCGTGCTTTACCAAGACTTCCATTTATTTTTCAGCTACTTTTATTAGACGGTCGTAATATTTGTAATTTGTAATGTAACAGCTTAGTAATAGCCGTGTAATGTGAACATATTATGTTTGTAGTATGTATTTAACATGTAGTGCGTTGCATTGTAAGCTTCCTGAAACACTGCCAGAAGATTATCATCAGATTCTATCATATTCTTTTTACTAGATGTAATCAAATATAAAGAATGGAGTACGATGCGTCACTTTTAAACACTTCCGTTTTAAACTTCAACAAACGCACCTCTTACTTTCATGACTTTAATAACCCACAATTGTGGGTAGCAGATTTCAGTGAAATACATATAATGAGGACAAAAAAATGGCAAAGCAAACGAAAAAACTGCGTAGGATGGAGCTATTTGATACTCTGTAACACTTTGTAATAGGCCTGTCGTGACAAAGAAAATAAATCCTATTTTTCATCAAATGATTTTATTTCTCTAATTTCTAGTTTGAAAACACCAGACGTTTCTAGTGCGTTCTATGTATTTGGCTGTAACAAACATTGCAGAAGCAATGAACATCATGTTCGTCAACACACTCTCGCCGGGTCGGGGGCGGGGGGCCCCTATCAATCATACAGCGAGCGATAGGTCACTCGATAGACGAATTTTCGATTTTGTTTGCTACTTCAACAGACACACAATGAAATTACCCTCAAAATGTATTCTGATGAAATCAATTTCAACACTGTAGATTAGCGAGAAAATCCATTGCACCAGAGCGTGTATAAGAGAGTGACGAATGTGGAAGTACAAAAGGGTTGGAGGGATAGGAATATTTGGTACTCGGTGTTCCCTGCTTACCCTGAATGCCGCTTAGCATGACGATATTAAAACAAAAGTACCGGAGAATTCGCGCACAGGCTTACTCCCTTAGATATTGTAAAATAATGATCATGTATTGTCTACGGATAAATTAGAATAAGGGTGTGAGCTTCGTGAGCCAGTGTCAGCCACTTTAAGACATAAGCTTCACCAATTAAGCGCCATCGTGTCCTGTCTTCAGCTCGCTGCCTCCAACCTACGATTTCTTTAATATAGTGTATCAAACACGCAATTAACCTCGCTGCTCTTGTTTCCCCCTCCTCAGTACCAACACTCAGGATACAAGCATAAGACATAACATGAAAATTCAGACAAACTTAAAAAACTAATATCACGCCTGTAATCCCCGAAGAGGTAGGCAGAAGAATGTAGAACACTCCTACGTTACACCAGTTGCTTTTAAGTCCCACGATGGAATAGGTGGTGAGCCTATTGCCATATACCGGGCACATATCCAGAATCCGAGCCACTACTAGAAAATCTAAATTAGAAAATTTAGTAGTGCCCGACCCGGACCTCCCGTTCGGCAGTCGCACTTGCAACTAACACGACCAACGAGGCAGTCACGTGCACATTGATAAAGTTGATAGGTATCGCGAGCTAACAAGGTGGATGTAAGATAATTACAGTCGTCGAACTTCAACCTGGCTTTATCTCACGAACTCGATATTAATACTCGCCAATTAACGTCGCAAACTTCCTTATCTCGATGCGTTTCCAGCAACACGGGCTGGGTACACTCCGCGGAATGGTTTCAATTTAAAGGGTTAAGCGGTGTCGTGTTACTTTCTAAAGGTCATGATTATGTACATATATGTACGTGCGTTCGTGTGTGCCCGCGTGCGTGCGTTTGTGCATGCATGCGTGCGTGATTGTGTCTATTAATGTTTATATTTTTATTTATTTCAAAGTACGGGCAGATTTTTCCATCTTCTTTTTTCTTCCCACTCACCATAGCCTGAAAAACGGCTAAAAACAATGAATGATTACGATATGTAACAATATATGTTAATAATTTTATACATAGTTCTACCTTAGGTATTTTAGTTATAAAGTTATGATCAACTTTGAACGTTATAGAAATATGTATAGCGTGGTTAAGACAACCCAGACAAGACACGCGAATAAGCTTTGTAATCACCACAATCACGAGAGAGCTAATTAAACTAAAGTATGTATACTTTTCATAAGGCTTTACCAAAAAGCTCAATTCTATGTATACTGTCGTTAACATGAATTTGCTACTTAACACATGAAGTAAGACAGTGTATCTTCATGATCACCATCATCAGCAGATCACTGCTGAACATAGGCCTCCCGTAATCGGTGCCACTCCTCTCGGTCATGAACATCCAGCAGTGGCCTGCGGTCTTCTCCAGGTCGTCAGACCACCTGGGCGACCTATGCTCCTTTTACCGAATCTAAGGTATCTCTATTCTTTATGTTAGCAATATTTTATTGTAACATAAATATTCCACAAGTATTTTTATTAATAAATAATAAATTACTTTATTAGTCAATAATAAATTTAGTTGTTTACTTTTCGTACGTAGAAAATACGTACATACATACATACTTTCACGCCAGCTCCCTTGCGGCGTAGGCAGAGAAAATAGTACGTAGAAAATAGTTATAAGAAACGTTATAAAATAAATGCGCTATTATATGTCCAATAATTTAAAAAAAAAACATCAAAATAAGTCCATTTTACCGAACGAAAACTTTTCATTGCAACATCAATTATATATTTTCATCATCAATTGATGGGCGATGGGAAAATGAATTGTAAATAATGAATGTACAATCGTTTATAAAAGTGCAAATGATCGAAAATTTCCAATCAAGTTCCATTAACGTACGGTGATTGTAAGCTTGTGGATAATAATTGTTTTACCGTACAATTTGTTTATTCAATGTCCAAAAATGCTGCTATTTATTACATATGTATAAAGAGGTCCTGGGTTCAAATTCCACGTCGGGTACGATTGAATTTTTCCAACTTAAATTTTCTAGTAGACATTTCTAGTAGTGGCTCGGACTCTGGATTCGTGTCCTGGGCATGGCAATAGGCTTACCTCCTGTTCCATAGCAGGACGTCAACGTAACTGGTGAAACGTGGGAGTGGGGAATATAGGGGTGTACATGCTCGTCTATTAAGTTATTATCCGTATCGGGGCGGATAAAGAGTACAACCCCGACCCCTACGCACCCTACGCAGGGATATAAGCATGTTGTAATAGACGACTCTGCACCCGCCACTGACTGATCGCTGTATGACGCGGCCTGCCTAGGCTGGAGACTCTGGCCGCCTACGAGCAGCAACGTAAGCGGTGTGAGAAGCTGAGATCTGCGATCCCCAATCCGCAGGCCCAGAGTGGGACTTATGGGCATACACCTCTCAGCGGAAGCCTTTGTCCAGCAATGGAATAAGACAGACTGGTGCAGGGTGAATACTTTTAGTATCATCGACTACTCTCCAAATAACACAAACAACTATGAATCTAAGATGTTTTAATATCTGGAAGGATAGAGTTTTATAGCGTTCGATACACTCTACCACCCCGTTATGTAATTGGCGTGGTAATATAATAAAATTGTTTTTTTACTTTTTACCGAAAAAAATTAAATATTTAATACAGTATCATTAGGTACAGTAGGTATATCAGTAAAACATATGTACTCGTATATCTAAGTCCTTGAGATTTCCGTCGTTTATTCTTGTTACGTTATTTTGTGACGCAGTCGACGTACCTATGACACTCCCAAGTCATTATTGTACACAAGATTATAATTCCACAGATTAATTAAGTTTAATTATCTTAACGAAATTCTCACAGTAACTAAAGTTAACTTCGTAATATTATATTAAGGTTTTCATAACGTTAGCGTATTGTAATTGATGGAGAATTGACAAATAAAGTTACATCTTATTCAACAAAATTAATCAAGCGATGCCTCGTTTTTATTCAAAGTAAATATGACTATACTATTACCAAGATTTTTATAGTGTAATAATCCATTATTGATGAACTGCTCGTGATGTTTCTTTGTTATGAACGATAACAAATAATAACAAAGTAGACTTAATAAGAAATAAGAAAGTTATAGTGCATTAACCCTTCACATATATTCGAATAATATATTCTAGACATACCTACATCTTTAAATATTCAACCCTTAATCTTATTAAAGCTTAGATGTTAAAGTAACAAGCTCCTTGTTATCGGGTCATTGACAGAGCTTAACAGACTTTACTATGGATAAGTCGCAGAAGTTAATTAGGCAGTTACGAGTAGCTACGATGACGTCATAGCGGGGTACGAACGCATCGAAGGCGAAAGCAGTACGCATACGTAGGCGAAGTCAGACTGCAAAAAGGTGCCAAGTTGATCTCTGCATGTTATATACGACTACAAACATTAAAGCGTTTTTAAGCTCTTAGTCACTAACTCTGTTAATCTACTCAAAGTTCGATTGTTAATTCTGCTTCAAAGCAGCATTGCTTTCTCTAATGTATCCTTGTTTCAAATGACTTGCAATCACAATAGTAACATTCAAACATATCATGTGATATACCGCACAAACAGTATTCATATATGTATCATATCTGTATATATTATATGTATAGTATTCATATATGTATATATGCATCCATATACCTACTTGTTTATTTATGAACATTACCTGTAAAGAAACGTTCGGTTTGTACAATATCGTATTAAATAAAACATAATATACTTATTTACCCAAGATTCAAAGGGAAAAAGCATCACGAGGAAAATTCAGTACGTTGCTTGATATCATCGCACAATAAACCCAGGAACACATTATTTAAGCCATTCGAATAAAAACAGAGACGGCACGCCCTACTTATCACCGCGCGAAAGGGCTTTTGTTTATTTCCCTTTTATATGGAAGTACATTTCATCTTACCAGCTTATTCTATGCCGCTAATATGAAAAGATTTTACGAGACATCCTACCTGTTTAAGTTAGAATATCTTTTTTAAGAATTTTATTATTCTTATTCATTCTTTCTCTTCTTCTATGACTGTCTCGTTGGTTGTATTGGTCGCAAGTGCGATTGCCAATCTGGTGGTCCTGGGTCCAAATCCCGGGTCGGGATAGTTTTTATTTATCGTCGGGTCGGGATATTAACTTTTTGTAATTTAGATTTTCTAGTTGTGGCTCAGAGTCTGGATATGTGCCCGGTGTACGGCAATAGGCTCACCACCTACTCCATAGTGGGACGTGAACGTAACCGGTGAAACATAGGAGTGTTCTATATTCCTCTGCCTGCCTCTTTGGGAATATGTGATGTGTGATGTAACACAGGTGTGATGTTACGATGTTACTTTATTCTTTCCAACATACATTTATCTGTTGGGTGTATTGTATATTATATAAAACACAATATATTCAATGTTTTAATTACAATATACCTATCTACTAACATTTTATAATTACAGTGTGTATACGTGTAAACGTAATACACACATATACAAAGATAATATATAATAAATGTCTGTCCATCCGTCGGTTAATTTGCCAGACGTTAACATTTAGTATCAGGTGTTCCAATTCAACCAGTTGAAATCTGCGTAATCAATTTTCTGAATGATTAATTGTTTTCTGTTTCGCTTTCGGTACCAGCCGCAACTGTGTTCGACGGAATGACTCGCGAGCAACGTCCTGAACGTAGCGAGAACTGATCCCGCGGGACGCCGCATAAATAATACCCACTTGATGTTACACCGCCCATAAAGATAATATTCGCCGGGACGCAAACTTGATAAGCAACGCGACCCGTAGTTAAAATGATGTATAGTGTTTGAATATGCCAAATAACATTCTGAATTTCTCGATAAATTGGTCACTTTAAGAGGGAAGGATGTATTTTTTTTTCACTATAGAAATATTATTAATGCTTTCAGCCTATTCCGTAATGAACGTCTATTTAATTAAAATATCCTATCGATAGTAAAAATATTCAGTGTTCTTATTGTTAAAAGTTTGTCAGAATGTATACGCATGTACTTATTCAATGTAAATAAAAGAAATATTCGATTTAACTGTTTAATATTAATAGCGATTCCAACATACGAGTGCTAACCTTGTGCCCTTGACACTCCACCAAAGACATTGAAGGTCACCGTCGTCGACTAAAAACGAAACTGCTTAGAATTGGTAAGTATAGTAATTTGTTTCAATTTAGTTGAAAACCAGATGTAGCAAATAATAGTTATTGTATAAATCTTCGTTTAATAACGTAAGTTATGATATAATAATAATAATATAATAATGTGGTGTAATGTGGGCGTGTATCACACTCCTCTGCTTACCTCTTCGGGAACTACAGGCGTGATGTTACGTTATTGAAGTGTACTCAGCATAAATAATCAAAAAAGAAAATGAACATTTTCTTTGACTGCCTTGTTAGTTGAGTAGGTCCCAAACGCGACTGCCACTTGAGATGTCCTGGGTTCTAATCCCGGATTGGATTTGTCTAAATTAGATATTTTAGTAATGGTTCGGAGTTTGAATTTGTGTCCGTTGTATTATATAGCAAGATGCTCACCACCTATTCCACAGTGGGAAGGAAACGTAACTGGTCGAACGTAGGAGTGTACTACATTCTTCTGCCGACCACTTCGGGGATTTCAGGCGTGATTACGTGAGCGTGTTACGTTTAAATTTCTTTCACATCGATGCCAAGAAAATGCTGTAAACTAGCCGTTCCGATCGTATCAAGATCCATTAAAATAATACTGAAGTTATAAAATAATAATTTACGATGCATTTTTACTACTATCAGTCATTTATTACGCATCCATGTTCGTAGTGAAAATATAAAAGTTATCTTTACGACAGTGTCGTGATATTCAATACACCTTTGCTCTTCGATAGTACCGTACATAAATATTATAGTCCATTGTATTTTTAGGGGTGTTTCACAAACGTTTCGCATCACTCGCAAATACGTGACCGGACCTTCGTTACAATGGATACAAACTAAATAAATGACTCTCTCCACCCTTTTTACGGGCCTCGTAAAAACCTCCAGCGACAGCCCTATCTTGAACATCGATAGTAATATTTGTTTTATGAAGGTTTTGTTGTTTCGAAGATTTTTTCGGTCGGCGTTCTCTGATAAGTCGCCGGATAAATAATTTGTGAGATAATTTTTTTTCGGTATTTCAATATTTCTTGCGGATTTAACTAACTTTAATTATTAAATTCTTTTTTAGAATGCCTTGCTGTGAAACTGATTCGAAATTTTGCAATATAGTTGTGTTCATTTCAAATTTGTAATAGAGTTTTCTATGTAGAAGAAGGGCGCCATGTCTGTGAGGATGGGGAAAGAGATGGAGCAGTCTGTGCTCTTTTGACTCTTTTCACCTTGAAAGAGATATGAGGTAGAGACTTGAGGATGTAATAACTATTATGCGGGTGCAATAAAATTACATTATTCGATCCCTGCGTATTAGTATTTATACATACATATAAAATGTACTACATTTGTATATTAAACACATAATTACCGAACTAACGTTGTGTTACATTTACCTGATCAATTGTACCCAGTTTGCTTTGGACGTATAAAATTATTCTTCATTCTCCTGTCAGATCATCTTATTAATCCACCTGAGTGTTTTCCAGTAATTTTTGCAAATGGCAGCCTGTTTATTGTTTTAAATCGCTTTCCGATAGGCGGAAAGGTGAGTTCGCGTCACGGTTGTCCCAATTTGGCTGATTGATTTATTGAAGCGAAATTGAAAAATAATATATTACTTTGATTTTACCTGTTCGATCTCATTTAGCGAGTCGAATATCTTGAACAATATTATTAATATCATTACTGTTGTTATTATATGATCACGCCAACTGTCTAACGCGATAGGTAGAATACACCGAGTTCCAAATGTCATAGACGTCACGAGTTCCTTTTACATTTACCCCTCCATAACATTACACTTGCAATTTACATTTACATTTTACTAACAATTTTCATACTACTGAAACAAGTATGGTTTCTTTTTTGGAACTGCACTGAGAAATAATAACAATATTAAAGGTATAATAATATAATATCGATATCGATCGGTATATTAAGTTACTCGTATCATATTATGCAACAGTATGAAAAACCAATTTTATTATCATTCTCCAATCATTAAAATACAAGCTCTGAGTATTTTGAAACAAAATGGCCATGAATGAAGTTAGTTTAAAATATTATTACTAAATGTAACATCACGCCTGTAATCAGCGAACAGATATGTAGGAAAATGTAGTAAACTCCCACGTTTCACCAGTTACGTTTACGTCCCACTATGGAATAGATGGTGAGCATATTGCCATAAACCGGGTATATCCAGACTCTGAGCCACTGTTAGAAAATATAAATTAGAAAAATAAGTCAACACTACAGTCCTGATATATTTCGCTTCTGTTATTAGAACAATATAATTTTTACAATATGCTATCATAAATACTATTTCATAATCGTGTTCATATTCTGTGCGTGAAACGAATTAATGAAAAATAATAGCAAAGATATTCTCCTGCGGTCTTAACATCAAAAACGTCTAGATTAAGCAACGCATTGACTTGTTTATGTAAGTTCTATAACTAACGGTGACCACCTACGCCTACAAATCAGTTACGCTGGCATCCGTTTGCTACTCCATTTCACTATAAAAAGTAACACCTTTAAGATTCATGGCAACTATATTATCAAAAATTTCATGAGTTTTCATGAAACATACAGTTCAAGATCCATTATAGAACACCCCAGAAAGTTCATG
This sequence comes from Mimoniades ocyalus, assembly GCA_018245615.1. NCBI lineage: Eukaryota > Metazoa > Arthropoda > Insecta > Lepidoptera > Hesperiidae > Mimoniades > Mimoniades ocyalus. Next base: position 2,229 of record DWDV01001891.1, on the reverse strand, counting down.
GGCATATAAAATGTCACTGAAACCCACGTTAGTGGATAATTGGGACGAACTTGTTCAAAAAGGCCATCAGCCAGTGAGCCTGGGGACAGCAATTCCAAATCCGAATAGTTGAAGTTAGGAACGCCGCTGATTGAATCTTGACATCCTCACGTTTCCTCCATTTGGTTTAAATGCGTTTATAGGATATGCTTGGGCACAATTTATTTATAGCTTCGGTATTGGTCTCCTTGAAAAAATAAAAGAAAACTTTGTCAAGATTGTACTGTATGAAAGAAATTGGGCAGTCTTTTTTTCCGATACGAAGCTACATTATCACATTTAATGTGAGTACCAAAGATGTTATCGACTTTATTCATTTTCTTACGTTTATTAAACTAAATTTGATATGTACTGACACGTTGGTGGTGTTGTAGGAGGAGGAGAGATCCCAGATTTAAGTTCTGGGTCGGGCACTTACATGTTTTTCTAATTTATATTTTCTAACAGTGGCTCGGACTGTTTTTATATGCCCGGTACTTTCCACCTAAAAGGCCACAAAAAGGCGAACGCAACACGTAACTGGTAAAACGTGGGAGTATACTACACTCCTCTGCCTAACTCTTTGGAATTACAGGCGTGATGTTACATGTATATAATATATAACTTTTAAACAAAAAACTGTATAATGTGTCGTACCAATATATGAGAATAAATGCAAACATTTACCCTATTAACGTTCCACAGTTGAGCACGGGTGTCCGTTAGAATGAAAATGGCTGTAGTCTTTATAATATGTATGACCGACTATAATTTTAACTGACACACAAACCCTAAGCTGATATTAGCAAATCACACACATATTTACACTAAATAACATGATACGTGCATATGTACTAGGCAAACATGTAACAGCCTTTCGACACACCAATTTACCACAATATACAAACTTCATTAATCTTACCCTCTACAACCGTATACAACGAACCCAGAGCATGTGAGTAGCTAATCAGTTAATACCAATTAGTCGACTGTAGCGAGATACCGGTAATTAAGTTTAGCAACATACTTATTTATATTAGAAATGCAAAGGTAGTAAACGCTACACGGACTTATTATTATTATGGCATCATATCAGGTTTACAGGATAGACAAAGATCACTGACCACCAAATATCACTATTCTTATAAGCGTGGTATCCTTTTCCAACATTGGTCGCTCTCGTCATATGCACGCCGGATCCGTAGACTTCTTCGTAATGAGCCAGTATCTGGTCTCTGTATCTGACTCATTATTTCATTCGCTACTTGCATGCACACACGAATTTAATTGATATTCAATATAATGATATAATTCGCGGCCTAGATGAAAGAAAGCTACACAAAGTGCCTTTTTTCAGTTAAACAAGAATTATGTTATGGAAACTATTTGGGTATCACAGTGAACCAACTCGCGGTTAACAGCTTCAACTCTCACGAACATGTCTAGTTAAATCGACTAACACATCTCCGTTTATTCAACTGTGCTAATCACCACCTACGAGTACATCAATTTGTTAGATCAATAGCATAGATTAGGAAAGTTCGTAAACCAATCTTACTATGTTTAATATCTGTTCAACATCCACGGTTATGTCTATGTTCACGCTTGCTTGTTCGAGAAACTATTGTGCTTCAGTTAGGAATGTCCCATTTAATAAGAGGTTTTTTTTTCTACTGGACAATATGCTGTTGGCCCTAATGGCCTCTTCAGTTTTTTGTATCCGAACACGCCACTTTGCAATTATCTATTGTTGACATGCATCAGGCACAAGTCCAGACTTCGAGGTAATCCTGGGAATTTCAAGTTCAATTACTTTATTATCGTATTCCATGATTTAGTTTCGCGCAGAATTGCTGAGACGTGACACAGTAAACGTGACTCAGTCAAGATTCAATAACGGCAGCAGGGTTTGGCAGAACTTGTAAGTATTCCGCTTTGAAATTATTAGCTTTGGACGTACGAAAATCCAAAGGTCGTTTCCAACAACTTTGACAAACGTGTTCGAGTTATATCTCAGAAGTAGCTTCTTGCATTTTCAGTGCGCCCGCATTGAATGTTGTATTAATATTATTACGTTATTTTCTTATTCTTTAAAATATAACACACTACATTAGTACTAGTCCTTAGTCAATATATAAACTCCACATAACATGACACCTGTCATCTCCGAAGAGGTAGGAAGAGGAGTATAGTACACTCCAACGTTTCATC
>DWDV01001890.1:0-12381 GCA_018245615.1 Mimoniades ocyalus | reverse complement strand
CGGTCACTTGTAACAGGCGATCTCTACCGTTCCAAGCGTTGAGCGTGAATAGACTGCCAGTAACAACATATTATATAACCAGGCCCGGATCAAATTTGTTACTTTAATTATTTTCAGTTTAAAAAAGATTAGTAGTGATATTTACTGGGGACGTAAAGCACTGGTTCGTACATATATAGCGAAGGTTGCTTTATGTCATTGAAACTTGTGTACTACATTTTGCAGACAAGCGAAAAGCAAAGTTGTTGAAAATATACTGGCAAATCTTTTAAATTCGATAATCATATTAATAAGTGTTATAACAATCAATGTCGGTACAGCGTGGATGTTTAGACGCACGTTTAGACGCACGTGGGCACGTCAAGTGAGGTGCAAATAGCCCAAATACACAATGATGCCCTGAATGTCAATTCCAGTGACTGACTATTGGCTATCTGGCTATGGCTATGGCTGCGAGGTACATACATATATACGCAACTTATCGTAATGGTTCAATGATAGACCAATTTTCGTAATGTCCCCTCGTCACTTATCTCTTTGACGGCAAAACTTCACATATTGTATCAATATTGGATTACAAATGAGAAAACTTGTGTGTGAGAAAATTTATATGTTTTACATATATACATACACTTACAGTACAATCGTAACGAGGAATTAGAGACGAGGCAACGGATCCGTAGATGAAATAATCCCTCAAAATGGAATTTGCTTTGTCTGAGTGCATAAAGGGTTATGATTGGAAACTTTTTTCTCTGAAGTTTAAAGGTTCCATCCATTTCTCCGTTATGGTTCAAATTTTCAATTAATTTGGATAAAACGTACAAAAATCATTAAACATAATTATTATTACCTAATCAACTGTTCGATCCGTTCTAGTGAAGTACCTACTAGCACTGAAATTCCACACTTTCGACACGTTCGACATTTCATTATCAATAACGATGTTGACGAATCAATATTAAACTATTACAATACTAAATTTGTCGTAGCCTTTAGCCTTTTGAGTTTTAGAAAAAATCTTTTTTTAAAATTACGTAATAAAATCACTTACAAAAAAATATTTTATTGACAGGTGATGTTAGGTGTTTATTTTACTCTGAGACACTCATTTGACTCAGTATGAAAAAATAGCCACCATAGAAGGTGTTTTTGTTCACACAGGTACAGCAAATAATATTAAAATAATAAAATCGCACATAACTCTTAAAAACTAGAGTTGTATCCCAGGCACTCGAATCCGTAATCCCCGGAGAGTGACACTTAACTACTGTTTATAAGTGTGCCATAAGTTTGACGGTGCTTATCATCATGAAATGGTGTTAAATATTAATTAAACAGCATGACTAGTAATATCTCGCTATATATGCGTATATCTAGGTTCATAACGTTTCATGTACTTCTGTAGCCATATATAATTCATTGTGATGTGGAGATACATTCGAATGAATTATATATGGTGACAGATATACCAGACAGTTGAATTTAGCATCACAACTAACAAACGGTTTCTTTGTTGGTGAAACGTTTATCCCCAAATTAATCTGTTCTCCTAATTTTTCAGCCGAGTTGGCTACGGACTAAAGAATTTTGGGACAAGTCCTTTGAAGACCGCTATGAAAGGACTCGTAACGATAGTAGCCGACCCAGATTGAAGGTAATTTTTTTATACTTATTCATTATGTGTTTATGTTAAAATGGTTATATGTATAATTATATATTAATTGACCATTTAACTGTACTCAATCATAAATCGCAATATAGGTAATATTTTTCATGATATGTAGTCATGATTCGTGTTCTGACTTGTCCGCAGAGGAGCGATCAATTAACGCTATTAAATAGAAGATGCCGCGTTAAACATTTCGATGGGCCACATTTTCAATTCACTGCCGTTTTAATGCCGTTTTTTATGAACCTGTGAAAGATGTTCATTTTCACTCGAAAATCTCTTTATAAGAATTTTTATTATTTCGGTGAAAAAGTTGATACCATGAGTACCTACAGTTATTAGAAAAACGCTATGCGGTTAGGCGGTTACCCACTACTGTAAAAATTAGTTGTATACACTGAACAATTTTACAATTTTTATCAATTGAAATTGACGCGTTAAAACAGTTGAATTCACACAAATATTGGGCAACCCGCCGACATGGTTTGCTTAACATTTACCTATTATTTTATATGTACACATACGGATTGGTGCCGCAGCAGTCATATTTATTTAAAATCATACAATTAACATGCAAGATAATTCAGGTGGATAATTTTCAGTGTAGTACCGCGTTAATGAGCATTATTTATTGATCATTATTACCACCACCGCAGTCCCATGTCATGTTATATTGAAAAAATTAAGTTCAAATTCATCAAAGGTCTCCATTTATATAATGGAAATCTCGTTACGTTTTGTTGTTTGTGCGCGAAGGAGTCATTGTATTGAAAATTGTAACTGGCGGTCATTGCAATCGAACTTCACGCCGGGACTAATTGCACTCCGCTACCCGGACACTCCTATCGCTAGAAACAAAAACGCATGCCACCAATAAAACTCTTATGTAATCTGTTTTTAATTGGTTTTTCATCTTGCTGCACTCTGTGGATAAATCCACAGTAGGTCAAATAGCACTGCCTCGTTGTTCGTGTTGGTTCCACGTCCGACTGCCGATCGGGAGGTCCTGGATTCAATTCCCGGGCATTATTAAATTTTTATTTTCTAGTAGTGGCTCGGAGTCTGGATATGTGCCCGATGTTTGGCAATACGTTCACCAACTATTGCATAGTGGGACGTAAACGTAACTGGTGACACGTGGGAGTGTTCTACATTCCTCTGCCTACCTTTTCGTGGATTACAAACGTGATGTTACGTTTAGGTCAAATAGCAGTCGAAACAACTATCCGATCCATTTTTTGTATCTTTGAGCATACAAGTTGAATATTTCCACGCAAACGTTGAAAAATATTGAATATTTTATGTTTTTATGCTATTTAAAACAGTCATTCGATTAATCCTTTTTGGAACGTTACTGTATTGCGTATATTAAATACACGATACTACTCGTATGTGTATTTTTATATATGATGTGAAGTACTCTTACCGTCTGCGTTGAAACTTCAATCCGCATACGACCACAGATTTCACTGAATTGCAAATCTAGACAACTACGCAATTAACTAGATTCACGATCGAAACTGCATTCTCCCTCGTAATATTACAGGCGAAACACAAAACTCATAACGTTAAGGAAAAGTGTAAAATTTATTAAGTATAACGTGCAATGTGAAAGTGGCCATATTCCAGGTGATCGTTGTACCCCACTCTCATAATGACCCCGGCTGGCTGAAGACGTTCGAGCACTACTTCGATTGGAAGACGAAGAACATCATCAACAACATCGTGCACAAACTGCACCAGTACCCGAACATGACTTTTATCTGGACCGAGATATCTTTCCTGAACGCCTGGTGGGAGAGATCGCACCCTTTCAAACAAAAGGTATATTATTCTTGAATTACATCCGATTTGTTGATGTCTTTATATCACATTGTAGGGTTTTGGAATAAGGCTGCTAGGTAATACTTTCCAAGACTCCTTTGTAGTTATATCACGGAACAATTTTTCCAAAATGACAATTAATCTAAAATAGAACGAAATCAATGCTTTCAACAAAAAAAGTAAGTACCTACCTAATTGTACGAACAAAAATCTCTTGTATCATTTTCAACGTATTAACAACTTAAGAACAGATAGAGATAAATTACAAGCATAGGAAGTTTTAGTTATCGGTATGTCTATTAGTAAGTTTTAGTTATCGGTATGTCTGGATCAGTAGCTTGTACCTTTGAAATGTGGCCATGGTGTGTGACTCTTTAAAAAATATTCTAAGTATAATTGCAAAAGCCAGGCACAACAGGCTCGGCTCTGTGTGCTAGCGGTGCATGACCGCCTGCGCGCTGCCCCGCTCGCTCCGAACAAAACAGATGTTTACAGTACCAAATTAGCACCGATTATTTTCTAGAGAAGCTTTTCTCATTTTAATTTTCTCTCATTTGCTGCGTTTTGGGTTGCTACGCGAAATATTTCGGAAGCAAACTTGCTTTTTAGTCTTGGACCTTTGCAAACTTTAGAAAACGTAAAATCACGGCTGTAATTGCTGAGCAGGTAGGTAGAGGAGAGTTGCACACTCCCATGTGTATTTTAGTGTATGTATCGAATTAATAAAAACTTATTAAAAGCAATATGAACATATAAATAGCATGAAATTAAAGTTAAATAATCAGCAATATCATATAGAAATTGTGTGGTCATGTGTGGGCACATAATTTTAATAACACACACACACACACACACACGCACGCACGCACGCACGCACGCGCGTTCACGCGTACACGCACCCACACACGTACACACACACCTCGTGTATGGCCGAGACGAGATAATCGTCTAATCATCTTAGGCAAGTCTGTTTTGTCGAGTGTACAGTGTAGCTAATTTTGATATTGCGCTTTCGTGGGTAATAGGTATAATTCCAATTTATATCGATTATCCAGGCTCTGAAGAAGCTAATCAAAGAAGGTCGTCTGGAAATCACCACGGGTGGCTGGGTGATGCCGGACGAAGCTTGCACACATATATATGCTCTCGTCGACCAGTTTATCGAAGGTAATTTTATTTTTTCTTTTCACTTTCATAATAGCCTACCTACTTGCCTCGTTGGTCGAGTGTTGGAAGCGGGACTGCTGACCGAGAGGTCTTGGGTTCGATCCCACAGTCGAGTAGGTACTGTTGGATTTTTCTTACTCGAAATTACTAGTGGCCGTTCGGGGTCTGGATTTTTGCTCGATGTATGTCAAAAGGTTCACCTTACTTTACGTCGAATTCCTTGATTCGTTGTAACGTAACCGTGATAGTAAGTGACTTTTTTCACGTGGTCCGTAATCTTCTATAGCATCATGGATGTAAACAATCATAGATAGAAGTCTACTATGATGTGATTCACAGATAATAAATTACCAAAGGTTGCATGTTATGGTAATTAAATACTCGACAGCGCATACACAATTCTTGCTATCGGTTCTCGTGCGACTAATTCCCGGCTTACCAAATACCCATCATTTACACGCTCCGTCAACAATTCAACTTGTATGATATTGATAGGTATAAATATTTCACAGAATTTATTTTGTCGTGTAGATTAACACTTAGCTTTTCATGTGTGTATGTACATATTCCTACGCCTACGTTGTTTATCACTCCATAATTAATGTGATTAAGTAATATTCAATTTATATTGTAACATACTTTATTAGTTCCTGTCGTTTTATCGAATTTCATTTGACAAGTAGTGTCTTGTATTATCCGAAGTATTAGCGCCAAGTATTTTAATTAATCACTGTAAAAAAAAGTTTCATCACGCGTGTTATCACCGAAGAGGTAGGCATAGATCAGTGTTCTTTGTTGCATATGGGTGGCGTGAGTATGCCTATGCGATTTATCGGTATAGTACCTATATACTCTGCCACTTCCGGTTGGATTCCGGAGCCAAGCTCTTCAGCAATGTACCGGCTGATAGACACGGGCTATTGCAAAAATTTCATTGACCTACTATTTGTCGAGCTCTCAGAAATCACAATAATAGAGTGTTGAGTCTAGACGTCATAATGAGAACAAATATGTACGAGTCGTTGTGCCAAATTTATGGCTATGTACATTCAGATATGTAATTATGAAGTAATAGACAATTCTATGAAGTTATATTTTAGACCGGTGTCCAGCAGTGGATGTACTAATAGCAATAAAAATATATTTTTAAATACAATAATTATATTACATCTGAGTAATATCGTAATGTTGTTACTTTGGAAGTAACAAATTCCCATGTTTTGTAGTTTGTTTAGATATCGATTTAGACGTCGGAGAGAGTGATAGACAGCCACTGTGGTACCAAAGTTAATAGCTCATCGAAACATGTCCTAAAGATACCAGTAATCAAAAAACACACTTTTCGTGTTTGCTTGCTTTAGACATTTCCCATATCGATGGTAGTTTTGTATAATTTCAATAGGATGCAAAAAGACACTTACCTAATCTTTGCTGCATTTTTATTTCTGTATTGGAATTAATAATAACTTAAACTAATTAAATAAATAATATCATTTCATTAATACGAATATGTACTGTGTTAATGTATTTTGTGTACAATTTTCAGGTCATCACTGGGTGAAAACATACTTGGAAGTGCTACCGAAGATCGGATGGTCCATCGATCCATTCGGCCATGGAGCGACGGTTCCTTACATCTTGGATAAAAGCGGTCTCGAAGGCACTATCATTCAACGTATTCACTATGCTTGGAAGCAGTTCCTGGCGCAACGGCAAATTGAGGAATTTTACTGGACACCCGGCTGGGACACAGACAAGCCCACACTTATAGTTCACAATCAACCCTTCGATATTTACTCGATAAAGAGCACTTGCGGCCCTCACCCTTCAGTCTGTCTCAGTTTTGATTTCAGAAAAATCCCTGGAGAATATTCCGAATACACCGCCAAGCACGAAGATATAACGGATCAAAACCTTCACAGCAAGTCCAAAACGTTGATCGAGGAGTACGAACGTATCGGATCTTTGACCACCCACAACGTCGTCCTCGTGCCGCTGGGCGATGATTTCCGCTACGAATTCGGTTCGGAATTCGATGCTCAATACGTCAACTACATGAAAATGTTTAACTACATCAATAGCCACAAGGAAATATTTAACGCTGACGTGTCCTTCGGCACACCTCAGGATTACTTCGACATTTTGAAACTTCGCCATAAGGATATCCCGACTCTTCGAGGTGACTTCTTCGTTTACTCCGATATTTTCAGCGAGGGCAAACCGGCTTACTGGTCCGGATATTACACTACACGACCCTATCTGAAGTTGCTCGCCAGGCAATTTGAACACCAGCTGAGAACGGCCGAAATTCTCTTCACTCTCGTCTTTAACTATTTGAAACAATCCAGCAAGCACAGCATGGATCTGATAAATTCTGAGAAAAAGTTGGAGAAATCGTACGAACAACTTATTAATGCTCGCAGGAACTTAGGCCTCTTCCAACATCACGACGCTATTACCGGCACATCAAAGGCTAACGTTATGTACGATTACGGTACAAAGTTGTTCACCAGCCTGTACCACTGCATACGTCTCCAGGAAGCGGCTCTTACAGCCATCATGATTCCGGATAGCAGACTGCATTCTCAAAGCATCCTCCAGAGCGAAGTCGAGTGGGAAACATACGGAAAACCAGTCAAGAAATTGCAGATCTCTTACGTTGATAAAAAGAAAGTTGTGCTGTTCAACTCGTTGGCAGAAGAGAGAACCGATATCATTACACTCATGTCCAATACCACTAACATCAGAATCTACGACACTCGCAAAAAACGTCACGTCCAATACCAGATTACACCCAACGTAGACATCCAAAAGGACGGCAAACATACTATAAGCGACACTAACTTTGATATCATCTTCGTCGCTACCCTGCCTCCCCTTACTTCGGTAACTTTCAATCTCGAAGAGCATAGGAACACCTCTCATCACTGCGTCGTCTACTGTAACAATTGCGAACAACGGAAGTCGGAGAAGGGCAACTTCATTACAAAGAAAATGATGCCCGGTGATATACAACTGGAGAACTCTGAACTGAAGTTACTCGTCAACAGGAACTCTGGATTTTTAAGACAAGTGCACCGTAAGAACATGAAACGTAAGCACGTTGTTGAAGTTCAAATAGGTGCCTATCAAAGCGCGCAAAGACACTCCGGAGCTTACCTCTTCATGCCAGACTACGACGCGCCAGAGAAAAATGTATTGCACCCGTACTCGTCCTGGGACAGCATGCATGACGACAACATTATTATCATATCGGGCCCGGTGTCCACGGAAATCACGACTATGTACTTGCCCTTCTTAGTGCACACCGTAAGAATTTACAATGTTGACGATCCGGTGCTCTCCCGTGCGATACTCATTGAAAATATGGTCGATTACGAAAATCCGCCGAAAAATAGAGAAACTGAACTCTTCATGAGAATTCAGACTGACATACAAAATGGGGATACACCTGAATATTACACTGACCAGAATGGTTTTCAGTATCAAAGACGAGTGAAGGTTGATAAATTGGGCATCGAGGCCAATTACTACCCGATCACGACCATGGCCTGGCTGCAAGATGGCGACACACGCATGACGTTGGTAACAGATCACGCCCAAGGATCCGCAGCGTACGAGCCTGGGCGATTGGAAGTGATGCTCGATCGGCGAACTCTGTATGATGATTTTCGAGGAGTCGGAGAGGGCGTCGTCGATAACAAACCCACCACCTTCAAGAACTGGCTACTACTTGAAACCATGAACGATCCAAGAATGAAAAGAGCGACCAACGAGCAGTTATTTGTTAAGGAGAGACTCTTCGACCCGGACGAAAAGGCTAACGATTACCAGTTACCGTCACGCACGGCTGAGACTCTGAGTAAGATGATGAACTATCCGGTGAACGTGTACGTGATAGACACTAGCGAGGTCGGCGAAGTGGATGTGAAATCTTATCAAGGTTTCCTTCAGAACTTCCCACCGGGTATTCACATGATGACCTTGCGAACCATTACCGACGACACTTTGGACCTATTCCCCAGCGCCGAATGCTACATGGTACTCCACAGACCTGGTTACAGCTGCTCGGTCGGTGATATCACTGAACCCAAACCATCCAAATTTTCATCTAAGACCAGATTCAGCGGACTCCACGTCACCAATCTGACCTCAGTGAGCCTCACTGGTCTCAAGACCTACAAGGTCTTGTTCGGATTAGAGAACATAGAGTTAGACCCTATGGAGATAAAAACCTTTAAAATGAGGTTTTGAAGACTGTTAGATAAGAGTAATATACAACGCCGGTGTACTTTTCACCTTCGAGCCTATAATCTCTACCTGTCTCCAGGGAGCTCTAGAGAGGTACACTGATCTAGATTTAGTCAATTTACATAATAATTCAACAATAACAATTTAAAGTTAAGTGCACACTTTCTCTGTCCTACTTCATCTTATCTATACATATTTTTGAGCAATTTACGGATGAGATACATCTCCGCATTTTTACAACTGTAATTTTTAAAAGAAAATTAATTTTAATTGTACACGGATCTTTAAACGTCTGAAATAGCTAGATAATCTACCTCAGGACCAAATCTCGTAATTATTATGAGGAGGACAATGATCTACGTCATCTTAGGATTTTAATTAAAGAAATATCTTGCAGAATTATCTCAAAAAGAAAACTCATCCGACACATCAAGTCATCATTTTATTATTATTATAAACGATTCGATCACCATTGTCTAATGAGGTATTACCATAATATGTTTTTATTAATAATAATTGACTGAAGTATTGTAGAGTTGCACATGTGAATTCAGTAAAATGGCACATAATGACAAATTATTAGCGAATTAGAAATGTAGGAAAATAGGTTCATTTATAATCAACAAATATAATATTCAGTAGATTATTTAAAACAGCCTGTCTTTTAAGGGCTTAGCATTGTTATAGGGGTATATGAAATGGTATTCGATTCTGATATTTTAGTTACAATAATTTATTAACGAAAGCCTTATTTGCCAGACAAATGTCCACATAGTAATGTCCTGTTTGTTATGATTAATGAAATATGTATATTAGTATTTTTATGATTGTTAAATGTTTTAGTAAATTATTTAAGCATACGGCTGCTTCTGCCTCATGTGTTGAGCATTGATGTATATAGAATCCTTTATTTCTTTACTGTTATGTGGGGTCGAGATTCCGGATGTTAACATAAAGAACTTCAATACATTCTTGTCATACTGTTACAAATTATCGATCTGGAAGAATCTCATCGCACGAGTCATTAATTTAACCAATGTTATATTCTATGCTGTGAATTAGTTTTAAATTATGTTACCAGTGCCCACTAGCATAATTTGGTTTTAAGATATGAATGTTAATTTGTCAATACGCGATTCTACTATAAGCCAATACGCAGCTGTTAATATAACCTCTTAAAGTCGCTGAATTTGACATTGTTTTAGTGTGACCTGAAACGCTATAACGCGCCTTGGGTATGACGAAACAAAATCACTTTTTGCTAGAGTTCACATAAGATCAATATGACAGATTAATTCTTGTGATGTCGATATCGACATCTATTACTTTAATATAACATTATATTACTACATTAAGTGAGATGTTAGATTGAAATATTTTTTTATAATGATCGTAAAGTTTTTCTTTATATATTCTCTAACTGGATGCGTATTGCGTAGACAGTCTGGTGGGAATTCCGAGTGTTGCCATTACAAATTTTGACAGACAAAAGACGGGACGAAGAGAAACAAGGTACGATACAGCGTTTGTGATAAGAGTATATACATCACCTCCAATAATATACCTATTATTTAATGCACTGGTTACGTAAAGTGATATTTAATTTAAGTTATCGTGATTATAATTGTGTGATTTGTCTCTATTATTCTTTGTTTTGTAATTTCATCACATTTATTATAGTTTTACATGTTTTAGAGGAAGTGCAGTGGAGTTAGTGCAATAATGTAATTTCATTTATTGTGATTTTTCTATGCAGTTAGTCGATACGTTTGTTCGTGCAATTGGACCTCCATGAAATAGTTTCGTGCGTAAACATCGGTGGGTGGGCTTGGTCACGGATCATGTATTTGGTTATAGACGGCAGTCCGGCCAACTGAAATACCAAGTCCAACATCAAATGAAAAACGTGATGTGAAAATTCCGTCATTGAGCTACTTATACTACTATGATAAAACACTTTAATATTGGATATCTTATTTCAGTCAGAAAAGAAATTTTCAGATTCATTTGGAGATAAAGGGTTGAACACATGATGCATCATGACAATGCGAAGGGAGCGGAAAAGTACAAGTAAACTTTTCCAGTTTAGTGTGAATTATTTTCTGGATGTCCTATACAATTGTGTTAATGTAATAAATGTTTAAATCAGTACAATAATTGACGCCATCAGTATGTTGTAATTTACATCACATTGGAATCCATAAGATCTCTTGTAGGAAATATTTAACTTCAGGTTATTAAGTCCAACAGGGCTATTAATTTATAATACGTTATAGGAAAACTAGAATTAATAATAATATAATGATATCATTAAATAACCTATACCAAATAAAATACTACTTTAAACTAATATTATGATTAGATTTAATTATAATAAACGCACCAAGTTGTTTCGTTAAATTTTATTTCCTTTCGACACAAAATGTTGCGTTATATAATTCTATGAGTACATAGAGAACTGTGGATTATTTTTATGTGTATTGTTTGCGTTGATTTGTTTGTCATAATTGAATTATTTTAATAAGAATACACTGTACAATTTTGTTTAACAAATAATGTAGTGAAAATACAATAGGAAAACAAAAATTATATGTTTTATTCATGTGTACCTACACTAAAGGCAAATCGTCAAAACATCTGTCGTAATTATCTTCCTTATTATTATCACCATGTGACGAAGTCTTGCGGCGCTCTCTACCGCAATGTGCTGGAGTGAAGCTGCCGTCAATCGGTCCCTTGAACTTGTAGCTGCAATACCAGGGCGGGAAGCTTTCATAACACACATTGTTGTTTATTTACACTTATCAATTAACGTCATAATTTGAACCCACGTTTGCAGTCACGCACGAAAGATAAACTGCTTTGAAAGATAAAATCTCCACGCTGCCACTGCTATTTCATTTTAATTTGTAGGAAACCGTAAAGTGGATTTTTTGGAATTTAAAGGGATTGTGACGTATCTCATTATTTTACAAAGGTTCTAAATTTCTTCTCATAAGGATTTTAGTCGTTACTTGGCAAAGGTCGTTTTGATACAATTAATTTCCACATCTAAGAAACATACCGATCCAGTAGCTTTTTTGATATTTAAATTTTTAATGCTGTATTTATATTTAAGCGTGTTAATAGTAGAGAAATAATGAAAGTATTTAAAAAGATAAATGTAAAAAATACTGAAGATCTTTGGGGAATGTCAGTAAAGGTTTGCGGATCAGTCATTAATGGTAATGGTCTAACTAGCGCTATATTTGTCCACCATGTTCAATGTATATGTGGATCAAGGTTTTTTTCCAGATCTAATGAAACAAATGAAAGTCTTTCCCCTATTCAAGTCTAGTAATAATAAAGGTCCTAGTAATTACAGACCTATATCAGTTCTTCGTGGTTTTGAGTAAAATTTTTGAGAAACTCATACTCAACCAATTACTGGTACACTTAACTCGAACGACCCACTACATGACAAACAA
>DWDV01001889.1:0-12382 GCA_018245615.1 Mimoniades ocyalus | reverse complement strand
TTGCTATAACGGTGAAGGAAAACATCGTGAGGAAACCTGCACACCTTTCGGACTTTGTTTATACAAAGTCCGATGGTGGTCATTGGTGGCAAGTGCAACACATTGGTATGAAATATCTAGCAGCGCAGACGTGTTGTAAACGCTTATTATATACAGAGGTTCTGATTAATTATATGTTCCTATTTTAATCGGGAAATGAGTATAATGAGTTCTATGTCAATAGGCTCACCTCTTATTCCATGGGACTTATAACAAAACTGGTGAAGTGTTGGAATACTACATTCCTCAATACTCAATACTCAATACTCAATATTTTTATTGCAATCATAGTGGTTTATAATAGGTCTTACATAAGAACATAGTTTTTTACAAAAGTGCAGGCCTCCAGTATGTAAATTGACGTCAATGTCAACAAAATATAATTATTGATGAAATATGGTTTGCATGTATCTGTCTCTTTTACATTATTTATTATACGGATGCATTTTTTTTGTAGCGTGAACAGATGATGGGCTGTTCCCACACACATGAACACAGTTCCCCCATAGTATAATGCCATACCTAAGCCATGAGTAAGCATAGGCATAATATGCAGTCAGTAGCTTTTCTTAATTCCTTTAGGGCATATATAAAGCTTGATAGTTTTTTCCTGATCTTTTGTATGTGATTCTTCCACTTAATATTCGAGTCAATTTCTACTCCAAGCAATGTAAAGCAGTCAATAAGTTCTATTTTTAGTTTTTATATACATAATTTATGTCAAGGCGAGGTTTTTGGTAAGGTCTAAATAGCATTAGTTTTTGTTTTATTAAAATTTATGTCGAGATTATGGTCATTCATCCAGTCAATTATAATATTAAAAATGTCAGTGAGTTTTTGATTGAGTTTGTCAGTATTTTTGCAAGATGTCAATATAGATATGTCATCTGTAAATAGCACACAGAATTCATTTATTATTTTTGGGAGATCGTTTATGTACAGTAAGAATAAAATACATCCGAGTACACTGTACAATTCGCTGTTGGTCCACAAGGATTACAGCTGTTACCAACAATGTTATACGTTTAAGAGACTGTTCTTTTTTAATAATATAAATTACCTTAATAAAGGAAATTTATTTATCTGCCGTGTATTTTGGATACCTACACAGAAATTTTACTCTAGGTACACATTGATTTAAAGACAACGTAAATTAGTTAACGTACTCGGATCATCACATTTGTCACATTAAACGCGGTCATTCAACTCATTACATCATCATCTCATTATCTTAGGTGCTATAAATCCGAAGTAATTAAAAATATAACAAAATACATGATCTTTGGGTGTAGGTGAAAAAAAGCACTAACAAATACATTGTGTATTTATGTAGGTACTTGTCTCTATAAATAAATTTTGTGAATTTCCGTCCAAAGTGAGCGGGAATTAGAACGACATCCTAAATAAATATGGCGACAGTTCTAGGCTCTTACTGAGAACGGTTCAATGGAGGTAATAATACTCGTAAACGCACGTGTAAAACACTAAAGGGCTTGTTGTCATGACCCATATTAGCTTCAACGCGGATAACATATATTGTAAGATATAATATTAAATACGGTATTACATACGTATCTTCACGCCACGTCCAGTATGAGGTAGGCAGCAAACACCGAATACTAAATATAAATAAAGTGATAATAATGTAATATAAAAAATTTTGATATTTTAAGGTAAAATAAGATATTGAAAGATTATCGTCTACCCATTTATTGTTCAGTGTGGGACATTGCTGTGCTCTCAGAATTCGTAAGTTGGTAGACATGGTCAACGCTGCAGGCCAAGTGCGAAAAGGCAAATATCACAGGTAACATGCCAACAAGGATATGAAACATGGGTGTTATCAATAATAACCTCCAATGCTTACAGGTCGTTTCACAAATATTTTTTTCTTCATCGCTGTATCACACGACCTATTATCGTACAATACACATGCTAAGGCTGAGGTGCCAAGGATTCGAACCTCAGACCCATAGCATGGACGTCGATTCCTAAGCCAGTGAACTGTAGCTGCTAATTCACTGCTGCGAATAATAATTTAAACATCCTCTATAATTACAGCTGGGTTGAAGATAATCATAATATTTTCCCTCGCAAATGAGAAAAGATTTAAGCATAATATAAGATTCCTTGTAGTTACAATTATTTCAAGTAAATGGTCGAATTTAAAAAACAAATCTTCGCCGTAGTGATTTGAAATTTAAATGGGGAATACAGAGAAATAAAAATAGCTAACGAGGGAAAATAATGAGCGGACGGAAAATATTCAGAGATACAAAAAATGCTATTCATAATGTAAGAAATACATTAAACGTAACAACACGCCTGTAATATGGCAATAGGCTCACCACCTATTCCGGTATAGCCCGGTATATGGCAATAGGCTCACCACCTATTCCGGTATAGCCCGGTATATAGCAATAGTCTCACCACCTATTCCATCGTGGGACTTAGAAGTAACTGGTGAAACGTGGGAGTGTTCTACATTCCTCTGCCTACCTCTTCGGGGATTACAGGCGTCATGTTTTTTTTTAATGTATGTATGTGTATGTGTATTACTCTGGGTATTAAAGAGAAACCCATCAAGACTTGACATTAATTGAGTTTTTCTAGTATCTGTCTTTATTGTTTAGTGTGGAGTAGAACTTTTTGTGTGGTGATTAACTTCGGCATCACCACCATCAAAATACTACTACCCCCACACGTCTGTACTACTAAAATTTCTATTTTTATTGTATCTCAATTATGGGGTTAAATAAGAAGTAGTCAATAATCGGTGTCAGGCCACTGAGGCTTGCATTGACACTTGTATTAAAAAAGGTCATGAATACATACTTATTAAATCAAAATCTGTAGTATAAATAAGTCACGATTCTCCTTCAAAACTGTAGATATTTCTAGAACGTACTCATGCACACTTATTCTGAAAAATTGTATTAAGCAACGATATGTAACTATATACAAGTGCATAAAGGGTACAAGGACATCGGAATTCTCCTAGCATTTAATATACGAGCTCTAATTTACACCCACGTATACAAATCAAATCATAAAATCTTTGAACTAAAAACTTTAGAAGTAAACCGATCTTGTAGCTTCCTAGTATTATATTCATTACAATAACGGGCACGTAAAGCGCAATCTACGCGATATATTCCTGAGCAACAGAGGATGTTATTACAATTCCAACATCGCAATCAAAATAAACTTGAGCAATAACACAGTTGTTCCAAAAGCTCATTCTATGAAATAGAAAGTCGGTTTACACGCAATAATAGGATAACAGCCTCATCCAGACAATAGTACCGTCTGAGGCAGTGGTGCTCAACATGCTATGAAGCTAGTATGTCTGGAACTAAGCAGGACGCGCAATGTTTGGGACGTTTAAATTTGTGATTCAACGTATACTCGTACCAGGTGTGATAGATACCCAGCACCAAACGACACCATAATTATAATAAAAGAAACCAATTTCTTTTCTCTATTTGCACAGTAATTAACTGCAATTGATCTCAAATCAAGCTCCAATTCTATTAGGGGATGAATACGAATGTGTGGACAGCAATAGTTGTTTAACATTTATGTGAATGCGTAGACGTTTCATACATTTGTTGGCAATACAATTTGAGCGCCACTGGCGTGTGAGGTCCTTAGGAAAAGCTCTAAAGACTTTGGCCCCAGAATTGATGTTCCAATTTGCTCTTCCGTAATCGAGCGTTGAATAGACCAACCAGCATGAAATTAGATTGCCCTGGCGCCATATTTAAATGTGGATTGTAATAAGTTAGACCATTGTGGAGAATTCTGACCCTAGTTATACCTACTAAATGTTGTTATAATTGTCGTTTAAAATTTTCAATACGTCTTAGTTGATCACAAATCCAGTCACCAAGCCACGGCTAGGAATTTCAACTAAAAAATCCTAATCAGAGAAATGTAATTGTTCGAGACCCGGGAATTGAACCCAGGACTTCTCTATCAGTAGTCGCGCTTGCAAACACTCGCTCGAACAACGAGGCAGTATAATCCTAAACTAACCTAAACTTTCATAATTTGTCTACTGCAAACAATGAATATTAATATTTGAACGAATTATTTGCTACTTTCGTATTGATTTATAAATGTCAGTTACTTTGTATGTCTATTACGATTTCACGTCGAAATAGCCGACCCGAATTTAACGCAATTGTGTAAACAGATAGCTTTAACCATGAGAAAAGACACGAAATATTTAGAAACATTTAAACCACGCCGATAAATTGAAGCGAAATAATCACTCAATTTAAATACAAATCATTCGTGAACAATAAATAAAAACGACACGTAAAATCTTCATCCTAAGTTTCATTTAATTAATTAATTAATTCACCATCGAGATAATTGAGCACGCACCCAAAAGCTCACTGTTTATTTTAATCAGCTTCTTGCATCAGAACACGTGTATGCGGTTCATTCATTCATTAAGAATGTTTGAATCTATACAAATAAATTAAATTGAGGTGTCTGTTTGTATTATTCAAATAACCGTTTTTTTCTAAATGCATATGTCTGTATATTTATATACATAGTACATATACATATACCAAAATATTTTTTTTTACAATTTTTGGTCTTTCTGTCTGTTTGTTCCGGCTAATCTCTGGAATGGCTGTACTGATTTTGACGGGACTTTCACTAGCAGTTAGCTGATATAATAAGCAGTAGCTTAGGCTAATTTCATTTTAGAATTTGTTAAATTCCACGCGGAAGAAGCCGCGGGCATAGCTAGTGTATTATACAGTTAAGTTTGGTATACGTACTTCTATTGTTAAAATTTACAAACTTCTTAACACATAACAATATGTAACCAACGGTTTGAAAGTTATATTGAAGCGAAACACGTACATGCATTTTGTAAATGTAGCACATAATAATATATAACATAAATATTACACATAGTAATATTTACATGCAAAATCGTATAAACCATGTTCGACATAAAAAAAATACATTTTCCAAGTAAATCACAAAGAAATATTTCTCATATTATAAAAAACAATATGATAATTCCGAAAACTCTTGTAAACCGTAACTATTGAAAGTTCATTTTTCAAAAATCATTCGCTGTATTTAAAGTGCGTTTGACCTATATGACACAGGAGGGACAATCGGTCCATCGGAACAAGAGCATTCCAATTAAGGTCGACACGACGGGAAGGTGGCAATTCGACACTTTCCCGTAGGCAAAGCGATGATTTATTTTGCTGTTGCTGAATCGTTCACATAATGTTTTATAGGTACATGTACAACATAGCTGCGATTGTAAGATGTTGGAAGTTTATAAATAGCATGCAGATACCAGATATCAATAAGAAGCATATTTTCACATAAGACAAAATTTGTGCTTCTAACGTTCGTGCTAACGTTCTAACGTTAATGTGCTTTGTCAAATGTGTACCCTCTATAATTATGCTTAACATCCCTAAGCTAGGGTATAAAATAGATATAAACACCTAATATAAAATTTGTTTACCCAAATCTAATTTAATAGGTATATAATGGCTTGTGAATTATTTAAATTTTAAAGGGGTAGATAAGTTAGTTGACAAGGTGTAGGGTGCGTAATTAAAAGAGACGCGTCGGTCGTGAGCGCGGTGTCTTATCGGCGCGGTTTAATTTGAGGCAGCGCGAGACACGCGAGGCGATCACGCGAACGAACGCACCGTGCGATGTGGGGTACAAGCCCGGCTATAGAGTACACTGGACAGTGGTGAACGTAGGTATCATATAATCGTACTTATCAATTTTCTTTAACCACTGGTTATTGATTTTTGTGTGACGATTAAAATTGGATCCTCACAATAATTATTATTAAATAAAAAAAGTAACATCACGCCTGTAATCCCCGAAGAGGTAGGCAGAGGAATGCAGAACACTCTCACGTTTCACCAGTTACTTTTAAGTCCCACGATGGGATAGGTGGTGAGCCTATTGCCATATACCGGGCCTCGGAACCCAGGACCTCCCGTTCGGCAGTCGCACTTGCAACCAACACGATCAACGAGGCAGCCGGTTATTAAATAGATGGGCGTTTATGGATTATTGAATAAATTCCGTATTTAATAGTTTGAGGGCAGGTATGTCAGTGATAACATAATAATTTAGAACAGCGGAGTGTTCGGTTTGACTACTTAAACGTTTCCTTACTTAAGAATATATCTGTAATTGTAATAAAGTTTCTAATATTCACATAGCTGACAGCTGTCTGATTATAACATTTATTGTATATATTTATCATGTTGTAAATCCTCTTTGATACACTGAACTAGAAGAAAACAGGGCTTACTAATCTTATATTGCCGCCGGATCTGTTCCAATTAACGAAGTAATTAGGACTTTTATTCGATAGAAGACAATTATTCTTATCCTTTGACTATTTAATAGGTAATTAAACATCAACTTACTAATACCACGTAGAATTTGGCAGATGGATTATGAGAGTGTACTGCACTACCTGGCCTACCTTCATCTTCGATGAATACAGACGTGAAGAAAAAAAAACTTATTAATAGGTAGGTTTTGAGCCTTAAGTATTTTGTATGTTATTGAATTACTGTTCCTATTACATTTACTGTGGACCACAGTTCGTATTTTAAAATTATTCTTTTTAATAACGCTATCGAGGCATCTGGACCTACTCGCCAGCATTTCGAATATATTAATTAAATTAACGCTTTGTTTTTCAACGATCGATATCGTTCTCCTTTTAAATATTTGTTTTTATACCTTCATCCAATTTAGGCTTGTGACAATTTGAGGGAGAATTATAAAAGGGAACTTATTTGTTTCAAACTGTCTTTTTAAATGGGTGATGTACATTTATAGTTTTTTTCTTTGATTGCTGGGTATGCACTATCTATGTATAACAACTCAACGATATCATCATGAGTATTATTCACTCTTTTATCGTTTCATTATAAAATATAGACGTAAACGTAATCAACCTGCAATACCCGAAAAGGTAGGTAGTCTAATGTACTATACTCCCACGTTTCGTCAGTTATGTTTACGTCCAACTATGATAACATAAGTGATGCGCCTTATGGCCATACACCGGGTACAATTCCAGACTCCGAGCCAATAGGAAATCTAAATTAGAAAAGTCCGATATTGCCCGACTCGGAATTTGAACCCAGGACGTCGTGATCGGCAGTCGCGCTTGTAACCAATATGACCAATAAGGTATTCAAGTTAAATAAGGATCTCGTCCCAAAATGAAATGGGGTTAAGCCATAATCACCCATGTTGGCCAAATTAGAGGTGATAGACTCCACACACCATAGAGAACATTATGAATAATTGCAAGATGAGTTCCTTACGTTGAGTTCCTTCACAGTTATACTTTCATATTTAACCTCAAAACACTCACACTTTGTAAAGATAGAGAGAAGCTCGAGGATTTGAACCCCGTACCCCCAATTCGAGAGATTTAATTCAAATCCACTGAGCTATCACCGCTTACGTATAACGTTTTGTTAGGCAATAAATATCAATACGCAAAACTAGGTTAAACGACAAAAAGCGTTAATATAAACTTTAAAGTAAAAGCATTTACCGGCCTATTGCGATGTTACATTTTTCCATTATAACCATTAAAGAATGAAAAGGATGTTTATTGAGACAAAATTGAACATAGGCTTCACTATTGTTGTCCGGATAGCTGTTAGGCGACAATTTATCGGATGGCAGAAGACGACGTTATTTTGTCACAAATTTTTCTTACAAAACAAACAATGGCCGAACGACCCAGGGAGCATGACTGACCGAGCTAATTATTTACAATCCGACACGCGAGCGGGCCCTCTGCCGAAAAAACAGTTACGTGAAATTTCATTTCCTAAGTTGGCTTTTGTGCCGACTCTGTAAAATACAATCAGGTGACACCCTCCGCCGCCCTTCCTCTTCTTCCTACCTTATACAAACAGATCGAGATTTTAAAAATTTTAAATCAACTCTAACCCTAAGTGCTTTTTTCATAAACACTCTGTGTATAAGCATTTTTTTATCAAAACACCTGAGCTTGCATATGTATTCCGAACGCGCTAAAAAATCTTTTTTAATATACGTACATATTAAATTATACTAGATCGACTAATTACGTATCATCTAGTAACAACTTTCTACAATCAGTTTCGTATGATAAAACCAGTCAGTACCAATTGTCAACAGCAAACACCATTAAACCTGTTGATAAGGTATAAAAATATCGCAAGCACCACTTTTAATTTAATACGTTTTAATAACAGTTCATAAGACATCTATTAAAGTTCTAGGTATTAACATGTAGTTCCCAGTTTAAGAACAAGAAAGTAAACTGATATAGAACGGTATAGAGTTATTATATTTATCATTAATAACATTACAAAAAGGTTTAACGAAACATTTAATATAACAGGATAAAATTAGAACCCACAATCAGAAGAAAACACAAACAATATTAACTACGAACGTCAATTGGTTATTTATTAAAACTGGCACAAAAAAATCGGACCTATGTACGTCGACAAAATGTAACAAAGTTGAAAACCTTTACAACTTCTTATGCAAAAATCGATTTCCTTCCAAACAACGAATATGTAAATTTAATCGTCCATTCGCCACTTGCACAAAGGGCGGAGGAAGCAATTTGCCTCTAAATTAATAAACAGATTATCCCCTATCAAACTCCGACTACAACGGACTCAACTCCACGAGAAGTCACCGACAATTTATTGGTTCATTGGAACTTTGCGATTTCCAAGTACGTCATTAATTGCGAATTCAGTAAGGGCACTTAGGGCAAGTTTTGCAGTATTGAAACCCTTAATTGTCGTTCCGTTGCCTTGCAATAATTTAATAACGATGGTGGTTTTTCTTTTAATTCTAACTTCAAATTGCACTATCCCTAAAATTCTAGCACTCATTTTATTGCAAATCATCATGTACCTTTAATCATTGACCGCAAAGTGTCGAAAATTTTTATAAACATTCCAGTTCAGATCTTACCCTAAGAAACTAATGAATAAAATACAAGAATTCGACGGTAGCTATAAATAATAATATCTCTATGTTAACATCAATGGCAGACGTACTAAGAAGTCGAATTCCAAATTCAAATTATTATTTCATCTATTAAATATAATAAAAGTATGTATATGGATATTGTCAATTTATTGACATATACCTGTATTATACATATTACATATTGACATACAAATATAATATATTTCCAATTAGTTATAACAAAATCTAAAATAGATAGATAAATAGATTTCTAACGAAGCGTATCCAATAGAGGAGTACTCGTATGTACTTGTTAATAGTAACAGACGTTTCAATCACATTAATATAGACATAAAGAACTTTATTAGTTCTACAAGTGTATCAAACGCCCCCATTGTTTATTATTGACTCGGCTCCTACGATATTACTTCTCAACTCTTTCGGAAGTTTGCCTCCTTTGTTGACATCTGCCGTTCGATTATTGGAAAATTCTCGAATGATCGCGTTCCATAAACTTTTGGAACAATATTAATTTGGCCGCGTGCTCCGCCCGGATCCTGGAGTACGAATTAATATAGAGTGTTCTTACGTAAAACATAACATGACTCCTGTATTTCCCTGAAAGGGTAGGCAGAGGACTGTAGTTTCATTCAATTCACTAGTTACTCGTAATTCATACGTCCCACCATTGCCCTGCGCTGGACACAAATCCTGACAGAGTGATACTACTCAGTATTTCAAATTGATAAACCCAAAAATACTTTGTCCGACACGGAAATCGAACCTCTTGATCAGCAGTACCTCTTGTAAATTCTGACCATCACGGCCGTCGAATATTGTAACGTCGATGTTACGCGCCAGATGTGATTACATGTTTGGAATTACGTGCTCAGTTTTAGTATTTTTTCTCATGCTCAGTTTTATGTTTGTAAATCTTCTTTATAGATCAATTTTGCCTAACCAATATAGCTCGGTTGATTAATTATATACCCCCATAAAAAGCCACCATATAATATCTAAGTATTAAAACGCAAGACATCATTTTGAACATTGAGAAGTTGCGTATAATTTTTTTTCCATTTATTATAAACTCCTCAAACATTTCTTTTCCATGCTACAATATTAACATTCGGAAATATTTTCAACGCGCTGTCTATCCTATTATAAGTTTAGTTATTTCAAACTTTGTGTTGGCATTAGTTGTAATTAAAATAGTATCGCTATGAATACTTTCACTTCGACGTCGATTGAGAAATTACGCATAATAAACTCAACGGACATTTAAATATAATTCTATTCATCGACGTCATCAACATAAGTCTATTGCAATTTACTGCTGGATACATACCTGTCCTGAGAAGTTATGTCTGTCATTCTCACGCTAGGCATACGGGTTGTGCCTCGTAGAGCACAGCTTCTCGTACCGCCTGCGCTGCTGCCCATAAGTAGCCGAGGCATGTACCCGTGCCTAGGCAGACCGCTCCATACCGCGATCTACCAGCGCCAGGTTTAGTCGCCACTTCGACACTGTATCCGGGCACGGAGTCGGGGAACGTATCCTTACTTCGCCCCGACACGGAAAGGCGAAATATTTCTAATATTTCCACAGTATATAAAAATGTAGTCTATCAAATATAAAAATTTCCTGCAGACTCTTTTGATACAATGCTATGATTGACAACCGTGATTGCAGCTTTTCCCTAATTAAAAGACGTTCTATACTTGAAATGACCCGAGACTAAAACATCGGATTCTCTTCGAGATCTTATTTTTTATATGACAGTGTCATCTAGGTACACATAATATTTAATTGCCTTTGATATTTTACCTCAAATTTTACAACTTCTAGATAAAAATAGATTCTAAAATACAATAGTGGCTGTAATGTCTTGAGAAACCATACATTAATACATACATATATACTGTTTTCTAAGCAAATACGAACCAATACCCAATTTAGTAACTACACCAACATGCCGATTAAATTGTTTTTAAATGGTATGTTATTTAAAATTATTGTTTATGGATGGCCTGCAGTATATTTAACGATATATTAAATGACGTAACATTGCGCCCGTGATCCCGGAAGAGGTAGGAGTAGGAGTGTAGTACACTCCAACGTTTCACCAGTTACGTTTACGACTCACTGTGGAATAGGTGGTGAGTTTATTGCTAATGAAATATATGACTATGTCACATGAAATAAGTTAAACAAATTAATAAATCGGAATCAATTCTTAACAAATACTATGTCAGCACACTACGTCGCTTACTATGTATCTTGTATGTCTGTACTTCGTATCTGTAGCTCGGGACCAGAATACGTGCTACATTTTATTGTGAGATACGGAAGGCGTGGGATGAGGCATCATGCCTCACTTGAATGTCGGGCCCGTAGATGCCCTCGTGCTAGGAGGGCACCGATGCGATCTGCTGGAGATCCCAGACTCCTCCGACATCACCCTCCATCCTCCACATTAATACGAAGAACATATTTTATTATAAAACATCTAAAAATAGTACTTACCTATTCAGAATCCACTCTGTTGATATTGGTCAAAATGAACTGAATTCGTCAAACACCGAAACTCTTCGGGGTCGGAAACGCAAACATCATACGGGCCCACAAAGAGCCATGACATCACATCAAGGGACCTATTTCTATTAAAAGCAGGAAAGTCGCTCCTTAATTAAAATCCTTTTTACGACTGTAATAAAACCTTAAGATTACGGAACCACCGCGTTTCCTTTACACGTCCCAGGTAGGGAACTAATTAATTTTGGGCATCCGTACGAATTTAATCCGTGTAAACAGATGCAAAATTCATTGGGTCGTATTGTGATGGGCTCGCCCTAATCTGTCGGGTTTAATATGCTTGTACGGCATACGTTTGTTATAATGTATATTAGATTTTGTTTGACACGCGACGAATCTGTGCGTGTGTTGTGAGGAAGGGTTTTGGACGGATTCAACCCGATGTTCATTGAAAAGTTTTATTTTCGGTATATCAACTTTTTTAAGGTTACTACGATGAGTAATATCTAGTGGTAGCTTAGTGGTTTAATTTCAGCCGTTCACTGCGGGGTCTAAAATCGAATATTTGCACCCACCAGCATATCACTGGCTATAACGGCGAAGGTAAAAAAAACCCTTCATTCTTTCATAATGATATTTTCAGTGACATCTATATGATATTTTCAGTGTATTCTATAAACGAATCTATAAAAACTGTACATAATATGTAGCATAATTGAAAGGACTTAGACGTAACTGGTTAGACGTGAGAGTGTACTACACTCTTCTGCCTACCTCTTCGGGTAC
>DWDV01001888.1:0-12384 GCA_018245615.1 Mimoniades ocyalus | reverse complement strand
CTTGCTTATGATCGATACATAACTTGCACCTAATACAATAACATTGTGCCGGACCCTGTTCAAGAAGTATTTATTACAATTCCGCTGGGATCATTCTAATTGCTTACTCACTCATTACAGCTATGTTTAATAAAATTGATGTTTTATTTAAAAATTGGTGAATACAAGAGGACCATAAAGCAGGCGATAAGAAATAGCGAGTGAGAACGCTTATTTTGTCTGATTGTGTTTTGTTTTGTTTTTAGTTTTAAACAAGCTAAAATGTGTAGGTAGCTAATATTGCCCCAAATTTTTGATGCACCTAACGTAACTGTATGAGTGAGCAGTGGAAACTTTGTTCATGTATGTACAAAATTCCTATGTCGTAGATTTTATGTATTACCATATTGTTTGTTTCTCAAATAAAAAAAAATTAAAAAAAAACTTTATTATTTTTGGTGAAACATGGCCGTATATTATATTTTCCGCCTACCTCATTGGGTATTATAGGCGTGATATTACGAATTTCTTACTATATTATATTGTTCACTTTGATTACGAACCGCCAGTTCACGGTTTCATTATTTACACGATTAACTAACCACATTAAGTTCAATTACATTATCACCTTAATAAATATATACGTTCAATTTTTTCTTGTGAAAACCGTGTCCCGAAATTAAACTACAGTTCAAAAGAACGCTTCGTTCTTCACATCGAATTCGGGGGACTTAGATGATTGAAAGATTCGAGTAGCAGACTGAAGGCAATAAAGCGTTATTGGAAATAAAAAAAAAGTAAACGGTAAGCTTTCACCAAAGCAATACTGGGATGTTTGTTGGTAATCGAATTTGAAATGGATGTGAGATTTTGATGTTTCGATTTTAGAGCCTTATTATAGAGATTAGACATAATTGGTATGTTTATTACGCTATACATATTTAGTTAAACCTTTTCAGGGGTAAATAATTGACTTTAATTAATTATATTGGGGTTCTCGTTTCGTCTAATGTTTTTAAAATTTTCTTTTTGTCGTTACGCGATATTATTAACCGACCGTAAGAGACCAGTTATAAACATAAATTAGCCGCTGTTGGCACTGAAGTCGGACAAAAAAGGAAACTAATATTTAACCACTGAACAATTGTAGTTCGGCTAAGGTTTTCCGGCAATATTACTGCGCACGTTTTACGCGATTATAATCATAAGGCACTCAATGGCTGATGTAAGAAAATATCATAATTCATGCGATTGATCTAAGGAAACAGAAGAAGTGGTGCATGTTTGTAAGGAACAGTAAGTAAACTTGCGGTTTGCCCTCTTCGTGGTCATAGTACTCTCGAAATACAACTGTTTTGTACTTAAATGGGCAGATATAAAGTTGTAATCACTTTGTCCGTGAGTGAACATCCAATTCAAGTAGGGATATATACGTTGGCTGACTAGAAGGAGTACATTGATCTAATTTACGTAGACCATAGACGATTGGGAACATTTAGAGGCTAGCTCGTTCTGACGGTTGCGCGTTTGTGGTGCAGTTATAGTTGAACACTGCCAAGTGTTCCATTCTCGGACAGGGAAAATGTTTCCTGATCTAATTTCGTACTGTACTAAATGATCAGTCAGGCTAAAGTGTTGTAGGTACAGAAATGCAAAGAGTGTAACTAATTAATTGTTGTTTCATTTATTCGGAGTTACACAACAGATACCCGATGAGTTGAAGAGTTACATTTTCTAAGTAGCATACACCAAAGCAACGCATGCGTAACAAAATGAATACGTTTCTTGAAATTCCCAGAAAGGAATATACAGTAATATTCAAATCACATACTTTATTTCTGTCTCTCCATAAAAGAGCTTTCGGAAATCTACCAGCTATAAGAAAGTATCAAACGGTTCATTTGTATATATTTTACAAGGCGAATGTTAATGTACAAAGTTGTAACAAGTTGTGAACTACAATAACATCAGAGAAACTGTTCGCCGGATAACGAAACTCGCGAGTTTTAGTTGGCGGACGTTCGGCGCAAATTTAAATCAACATTGCCAAGTGACAGAAGGAGTATGGAATAAAAAAGTTAGTTCCACAAATGCAATTGTTGTTGACAGAGGACCTCTGGAACTCTAATATGTAGTTGCGAACTGTTTCTCACTATGATTACACTGTTATATTGTGTGTTATTTTTTCAGAATAAAGATTTTATTTCACATATATCGCGCGGTATGTTCGAGGTATAGTTTTTGTTGCGAAGAATAAAATTGTATTTCGAAAACAGAAATGTAAATAAAATAGCGTCCATTCTGCATTGAAGCTAAATGTTTCCATTGCATCGATGTATTCAACCGATGTGCAACCTCGATTAGAATACAATATTTTATTGCATAATAGAAAAGTATCATCATACCCTCTAATATATCCAACCTCGACTCTTGCACACAAACTCTATTTTATATATAGTCGCCTGCAACCCCTTATATCTCCCACTGCCAATCGCGTCCTTTTCGTATAATTGAGTACGTAGCTCGTATGAGACGCAGACAGCAGCAAACGGTCTGTAAAGTTATAGGACTTTGTATGCGATCAATTTATCCACTGGTGATCGATAGTGTAGAGTCACTTATATATGTATATACCGCAAGTGGGACAAAGAATTGATCGGATAGATCGTAGGAGTATACCACACTCTGCCTACCCCTTTGGGGAATACAGGCTTGAAGATATAGAAAATATATATTGATGTAGTAGTTATCTGCTGTCTTTTATCAGGTATATTTTGTCATGTTAACATGACAAGCTCTGAGCTATACGTAATGAGATTAGGCAAGGGTATTTTATAATACTAACGATTACAGACCGTGTGAGCGATGATCGACATGTTAATTAACGAATACCGCATCTTCGTCTAACCACAATAGCACTATATTAGTATTACCTGTGCACACAAGTAGGTACATTTGTATAATCCATTGTGGTTTACTTGTATATATATTATATAGACGTTAATGTGTGTAAGCCCTACAATAATACTATAGCCGCGCTTAATGACGTAATATGTACTTCATAGCCGAAGGCGACGAACAATTGTTTAGGTTAAGTAATAGTGTTGTGGAATTGTTTGCATGCGATTATAATTTTGTTCAAATTATCAAAAAATGAATGAGGGTTGAGCTTTTTAGTAAGCATATCATTGATGGGCACCGGAGTTACACAGTGAGGTTCACGCGGTCTACGAACAGTTGAACTGACTTTTTAACATCATTCCACTTCATACGCAACTAACGGTACTTCTAACTATATTGAGCCAGAGTAATTGATAACATTATGTAAAGAAAAAAAAAACGTTTTAATTCCGTGGTATCGAGCAAGGTCCCACCCGCTCCGTACAATGATGGATAAAGGAAGGGATAATATTACTCGTATATCAAGAATGGATAACTGTGGGATTTTCCACTGTAGTATTTTTATCACATGAGTGCATTTCTTCTTATGTCGATCGATAACGATTTTGTTATACTGATTTAAATACGTAATTTTCGAATAATCAGATTCCGATTTCCGAATATCTATTTTTTCCAAAATGTGTAATGATTCCGTTCCAAAATGTGTAATGTTTTTTTAATATAACGTTTTTTTAATAGTACGAGCTTGAAACGAACGACTTGAAAGAAACGCTCCTAGGGAAACTGTATGTCAGTTACAAAATAATAAAGGTACCGTTAAAAGAAAATACTAAATACATAGATGACCATTCGCTACAAATTAATTGTAAGACCTCCAGCCGGGGAATTGTCATTACGAAACGAGCATTCTATTTGTGAATCTGTCTCTCTCTCAAAGAGCCTTCAAATATGTTAATTAAAATTCGTAACGAACATCCGTGTCACAGAGTTATCTTTAATATTTTCGCATGCAGCTGACGTCAGCCACAATGATCTAGTTGCCTTCGATAATAATCTTTATTTTTTGCATGTACACGCACAAGAATAAAATCAGACAAGGCTTTGTTTGCTTTGTTTGCTCGGAGAGTTACTCATTTTAAGTACAGTAGGTACATGTGAGACAAAATGTTTGCAAATTTGAAATATAATGTTTTTTTGTAATTCGAACATTAGAAAGGTCTATTCGTCTGTTAATATTGGATTGTTTGATTAATCAACATGTAAAGTAGGATTTTGAAGTCTTGGCATAAATGGGTCTATATAAATTTTTGCTCCAATCAAATAAATAACATAAATATAACAACAATAATTGTATGTAGAGAATGATGAAAGTATCTAAAGAAGGTCAGGAGTGAGAGAGATATCTGGCACTTGGTTATGATAGAGATGATGATAATAAGAAAATTAACAATATTAACACATAAAAGTAGCGCCGTGTAATTCTTGTACATATTATAATAAATAGACATTGATCTAAGAGTCAAGCGTTTTAAACTATGCTAGTCATCTTTAACCAATACGTATGTTCAAGTGCTTATAGATTCTAGAGGTAATTCTCGTAGATTCGATACTATTATAATTATCTTCCAGGAAGCTTATCTATGTACGAGTATAAGACTCTTCTAAAGCTCACAGATGTCCTATATACAAAGCTATGTGGGGATAGTGTGTACATATATAAATGTGTACATACATCGATCGGAAGTAGTGAGCAACGTTGCGCACTATGTAATATGTAAATTATATATAAACAAATCAACAACCGCTACACGCCCTGTGATTTATATGTTTAATGCGGCTCGGTCTTGCAATAACATTGTGGAGAAGTCGATGATGTGAAACAATTACAACAACGTTGTGTTTGATCATAACGTGTAAAAGAGTTAAACTGCGTGATAGGTCGGGTGGTTGCAAGCGCGACTGCTAATCTGGAGGTCCTGTGTTTAAACCCTGGGTCGGGTACTGTTTCCCATAGTACCCGACCCGATGTATGGCAATAGGTTCACCCGCTATCCCATAATTGGAAGTAAACGTAATTGATAAAACGTGAGAGTGTTCTACACATATCTGCTTACCTTTTCGGGGATTATAGGCGTGATATTACACATCTTTTATGTAGAAGTATTTGTTAGTCGCTCTACATCCGTACATAGATAACACGATTTCTGTTTCTGAATCTAGGTTAATGACTCGATTGGTCCCGTGCTTGGTGATAACAAAAGTCGAAACAAAGTTTATGGGTTCGATTACTTGTCAACAAAAATGTTGTGTGATTTAGAATTGTACATGTGGATCATAGGGTCATATTTAATTTAAAAAATACAGCATCTTCGATCTAACCCTACGAGTACATTAACAGGATTCATCGCCTTATGGGGCCTCACCTGTACTCTATATCTATTATTTCTATAAAAGGGTCGCGGCATTCGATCGATACGAATTCCGTTCGGATGCGTCTCAGACCGTGGACCGCTCTCCGTCCCAATGGGCCCTCATACCAATACTATCATTTGTCAATAGAATTGTGAAATCTCCACTGCGTTATTTCTCATTTTACCGACATGTACGACCATCTCCGATGTACATATGTGTATTATGAACGAGTACTAAGGACTACCAGTTAAGTACTAGCGTAGTATGTGCTCCGCCTAGTTTGCAGTTAGATGATCAGACATGCTGAATATTATGTTTATGGGAAATATAACAAATATTCAAATGCTCTTGACATGGTATACGGTGTGCAAACTGATTTGATGTTAATTACGATTAAGCATACATACATACATATGTATATTAAAACATGTAGACATTTGTCCGAGAGTTACAAATATATTAGGACTGATGTTTAATTATTGTTTTATATTAGACTTATGTTATACTTATTTTCATACCTATTCCTGCTTGAGGTAAACATAGATTAAGGATTTCCAATTGCTATTGTCTTGGCAGAGCTCTTTCGCTGCCTCTACACTCATTAATGTTGTCATACAATCTTGTCTATTAATGGAATTATTGACCTTGGCCTTTTTTTAAAATATCTCCGATTTGATCCAAGTATGTGTGCAATGCTCCTTCGCATTACAATACAAACTATCCGCTTTTTTAAAGACACTTTTTTCCTACCACCTGAACGAAGCTCATTATCAGAAATATGGTAGATCGCAGAACTTATTTCAACCGGTTTAAGTTTTTTGTGAAAACCGAATCGATATTAAAGTATTCGCGAGGAAACATTTGCGCTATTTACGTTTCGTGAGCAAATAGATTCGGTAAACGATCTGAACGCTACTGAATCGACCACCAGTCTAACCGCTCACTTATTACTTCCTGCATCGACATCTATATTAGTGCTTTGGCGAAACGTCGAGTACCTACCGTTGGCCGACTAGTTTTCTGCGGTTTTATGATTTTCCAAGTTTTTATAATATTGAGTAGAATTTTTTTATCCTATTCAATTATACAATAATAACGTAACATCATGCCTAAGAGGTAGACAGAGGAGTGTAGTGCTCTACCAAGTTTCACAAGTTACGTTTACGTTCCACCATCCGACGCACAGACCCAGACGCCGACCCACTGCTAGAATATAAGATACTGATAGAATACAATGATAAATAATTTACTTAATTATACCTACATCATCAAAATTGCAAGTTAGATGTACTTGTATTCATGATATTTCATCATATAACTCTATACATTATTAACCCTTTCTGTCGCAATCAGTATGTCATTGGTTTACATGTTTTTGTTATTTTTGATTAGGTACTTATTAATTTTATGTAGAATTTACGGGTCAAACATGGAAGTGTAATACACTCATCTGCCTACCTCTTCGGGGAATAAGGGCATGATATTACGTTATATACAATTTTCTGAATGCTTCTACGAATTTCATTTTATATAACGTTCGGTTTTTATATTGTCGTCTTCATAAAAGCCTTTCAATTGACGAAAAACGACTGCAACTTTTTAACGCTAAAATTGTTTTCACAATGAACTCTAATGAACTACGTACGAGTACATCATTGAATATTAAAGGTTTACACCGTCAAATGGTTGTTGAGACAAATGGGTCGCGGGAAAATGGACATGGACAATTTGGCTTGCTGTGTTGGGGCCACGTAAAGGCAAGAGGTCTAAAATTAGTCAGAATTACGTCGGGTCGTGAATTTTGCGCTAGACTCGATAATTTAACGGGTCGCAATGTTATTCCGCTCCATATAACGTTCGAGGGGGACCATAGGAGCACATACGATTTGTCAATTTGTTAACTCTACATACGGATATCTGTTTTTTTAATAAATATATATGTGTACTTATATAAAGTGTAGCTGTCTTAAATATATAGTGATATTTAAATGGCACAATCAAATGCCACTATTGCAATATACGATTGTATATTGCAATTAAAATTTGACTAACAAATCTTTAGTTAGTCGTTTGTTGTAAAGTAGTAATGCATTCTTTAGAGGGGAATTAGAATTAATAGTTAGGTAAATTACAGTTATAGGCAGCGAGGCTGGAAAAAGCAAAATACTTAGAGAAAGCTGTGTGGTCTGTTTTTGATGAATGTTAGTTGACAATAAAAATTATGTAATACTACTTTATGAGTACTTGAACAATGATTAAATATAAATCATATTTTATCATTGTTGGCCATCGCATACTGATTAAATATGTTGATTTAAACATTGTACATTTTCATATACAAATTCGAGTACTATTAATGTTTTTTAAATTAAAAGACAACTCTTAAACACGTGGTTATCATGTAAGAAGACGCCAAGGTCACTACTAATACTTATACTTGTATAGGGTACATATAGTTCTTCGGTGCGAACACGATGTTAGTAACTCTGAGCTGAAAATGTACATAAAAGCGACGGTGACCACTTATACCATTCTGTGGTGATTGTCTTTTTACCATCTCATGAAATAAAAAAAATATATGTCACATTATGTTTATTATTTAACATGTTGCAGTAATTTGACATATATGTTATACTTATACATATATATGAATAAAAGTATAATGAAGCTTTCATTTCAAATATCGAATTTTAAATTATCCCTCGACTTATAATTACGCTGTCTCGATCTTATTGAAATATTGTACGCTGTAATTGCCCGGGCGAGCTCAAAGAGTCCGTAATAGACCCAAAGACCCCGTTTGTTACATTTTTGATTGGATATTTTGCCACGCCCTATTTTACCCTGTCTCGTGTGGGCGATGCGAAGGCGCAGTAGCTATTGCTTCTAATCGAATACAGAAAATTATTTCCTTTCATCTACATAGACATGCTTTTATAATCTAATGTGCATAACATATTGGTGAAAGTTGACCTATAGTATAGAAACAGAGTAGATGAATATATGTACAAGACAGTCTCAAATAAGTCGCCGATTTGTTGTACACCTACATGTGTAAGTGACATCCTCTCAGGGCCTGGATCAGTCGGCGATCGTTATTCCCAAACATTAAGTTGTTTACGATGCGCAAGTTGTCGCATAGTACGGAAAATCCAATTATAACACCCGTTACACACGACGACATAATTTCGATAGAAACCTACTATAAATCTGATCTTATAAAACATTGTCAATGTGAACAACGGGAACTTTAAATCCTATTATCCGTTGAACGCTGAAACGCAACCCGACTTTCCATTCCTTTTAAAACTCTGCCAGCACATACGATACGTGTGTACCTACTGCGTTTCAACTCCAGCGGCGCGTCACGAATGTATGTGATCTTTGACATTTTAACGTTCAATTCGATTCATACTAGCAGCGGCTGGAACGAACACTGGATTTTATTGCCTCACAGGTATTATGTCATTGCTGTGATTACTTTATTACTACACGATTTAATTAAACAGCTCCGCTATAAAATACTGAGGTTGTATACAAAACGCTTTTGTTTTATGTTTTACGGCTACACCTTCTATATGACGTCATAAATCAGTAAACGGGTTCTCTTGTTATTTTATAAATTAAATTACGTTTAGAGATTATATTATGGCCTTTTCACTATGAAGTAGTCAATGTTATTGGATGCGATTTAAATGGTAATGTTTCGATTAGACGGGGAAGGCTGCAGTTAATAGACCTCGCTGCGGCGGAAGTCCATGAAGAAGCCCCTCATAAAGGATCGAAGCTAGTCGGACTATCAGGCAAAAACATACGTGTGTGAAGCTGGTATGTTACACAATTTAATCATAAAAGATCACGAATTGTTCAATAGTACCGTAACGTCACGCCTGAATTCCCAGTAGAGGAAGGTAGAGGTGTGTAGTACACTCCCACGTTTGACCAGTTACGTTTACGTCCCTCTATGAAGTAGGTGGTGAGCCTATTTTCATATACCGGGCACAGGTACAGACTCCGATCCACTACTAGAATATTCAAATTTAAATAATCCTGTAGTGCCCGACCCAGGATTTGAACCGATGACCTCCCGGTCGGCAGGCGCGCAAGCAACCAAGATGACCAACGAAGTAGCCGATATTTAACTGTTTGCGTTAGGCAAATTTCCTCTGATGGAAGTAACAGTTAGTCGAAGTAATGTAGCTTTTCGGAATTATTTCTCCTTTAGTGATTTAAAGCAAATTTTTAATGAAACAGCTGAATGGATTACGTATTACAAAATACTAGCGTTTCTATCCATAATTGCCTTTTAACAATTACAAGCTTCGCGATTAATTTGTATGCACGGATTTATAATAACACAGTCGCTCGTGAACACAAAATTAAGCATTCACTAATATTGATCATAGCGTACGTTCAATGTTCACAAAATGTTGCCCGATTTTGGTGACAGTCAAAATGTATCAGCAAGCATTGTACAATGTTACTTGTACCAGCGATATCCACATTCGTAAACTGAAAATAAATGTGGAATTGTGTATCTGCCACTGAACTCCGAACTAGTGTGTGATAACATTGTTGTATGAAATTTTTTCGGTACTTAACTAGATTATTTTTTTCTTGAATGAAAATAATAATGTTTTTTACTTAAGGTAGAAGCAGGTCTAAAACTCGTGAAATGGTTTTTGTTAAATTTCGGTATTGAGTACGATTATGTATTAGTTTAATGCTTTTAACACCCACTTTAGAAATAGTTATATATTAGACAATCAAACAGCTGTCATCTTCGTGAAAAGGTTGGTGCGCACCATGTTGCCGCAGACGTTCCAATGCTTCGAGACTTCATGTTTGACATTAAAATAAACACACCATTCATATCTCCGGGAGACATGTAATACTGGCTTCAAGCAGGTAAGGGCCGCTTCGCATCCAAGGATATATCTACATTTGCTTAGAAGATGAAAATGAGACAAACGAGCATAGATCGTTTAAAAAACAGAACTCTCTATTCCGATTTTTTTTTTTCCCATATGTATCATATCCTTAACCATTCAGATCCAAAGACGTATCTCACGTATTTTAAAATGTCTCAATTAAATCACAAAACTGTGAAGCAGACTACAGTAGCTACTAGCCTGTGAGCAGTGCTGCATTGCGGAAGAAATGGATGCGACGGCAGCGAAGATGAAAATCCTAGCGATACAGCACACCCTGACCCGGCACGTTCTGTTGCTACAAGCGAACGGTACTTTAATACCGATCGTTCTTACTCCAAACTGTTCAGATTTAAACAGAATACTGATGAGAATATTTCAACGCAAACACTTCTAGGCCTTAACTCATAAACGATCTCATTCGATATTCCCGAAACGTCACTCTAGTGTGTGCTTAATTTATCATTCACATTTATTCGTTTTTCAGCCTCAAACAATGTAAGTCCAGCCTTTGTTCGAATGTATAAGTTCCAGATTTATTTTAGTATTGTTTTCATTGAATACAGATTTAAATATATGTTTGTGATATTCGATATTCTTGAACATGCTAGAAACGGATTTTTGTAATATTTGATATGCTTTACGTCATTTACTATTATAAAACGGGCAGCGGTTGCATGTTTCATTACATTTTTTTAACCATGTTAATGACTCCAAGAATATATACAGTAACAGATTTCCTGTAAGCTACTTCCTTGGACATTGCAGGACAGTTCATTCTCAGCGATAATACAAGAAACAGATTACACTTAATGTATCGTATTCCAAAATTTTCTCTACGCTTACAAAATCGGATTAACATCATGTCATTTTAGTGACATTTAGGATATTGAGGTGTTTCTATTAAATTTCTTTTTTGGTTACCGCGAGTGACGCTTGAGCATTGACAGCCGGTGAGACGGGCTCGACACTGATTTCCCTCGCGTTACCTTAATATAAAAAAGCATCTACTTGGTGTATAAGATACGTTTATGAGCATATTTAAAGTAGGTACGTTTTTTTAATTAGGTTTTGCGAAATAGATCAAATAAAATGTCCATTATATTGTTTCCATTTTGTATTATAAAGTATAACCTGCTTGCATACACTTTTATCCATTCTATATTAGATGAAATTTCTTGCTTGTTGTGTTGTATTTCAGTCTTCCAATTTTTTGTTGGGATATATCAAAACGGATGGGTATCGTTACAGGCAGAATATTTATCGTATTTATGTGATTAAAGACATTTTTCTGAGAACGGCCTTCTTAAAATAAAATATCTTGTTCATAATTTGTACCTACTCCTATTAATAACATAAACTACTCTTGACATATCGACTGACCTATTTGGCGTTTATCATTTATATTTATCCGTGATGTTGGAGAGTTACGAGTATATGTAGGTTAGAATACCAACCGGGTAGATAAATGAACGATGAACACAGATTGGGTTATTGTGACCGTTCTGGGAAGTGGGTAGTCGATGCTTATTATCAGTCAAGTTCTCTACCTCCGTGTTATTTATTGATTCGAATTGCCCAACCCGCCCGTTGATAAGCTACTGTGAGAAGTCATTTGCACAATGACAGTCTCCCGAATGAAAGCTCCTTTCGTCTTCTATTGAGACAATTTAAATATCATTATTTTCGAGTGACTTCCGACTTTCCGGCTACGAAATTCTCTTCTTGTATCAAATATTCAAATTATTAACATACCTACATATTTTATATTTATGCTATGCTGAAGTGCTGATTATAAAGATATAGAGGTTGCTAATTTGTTGTGGCTTTTTGTGTTCTTTGTTTTGCATTTTGTAGGCAATGAATTTAGTACAGGTGAGAACGATACTTGAAAATGGAACGCTATAAAACTCTCGTTTCGTACAATATTGCCGGTCGAAATGAGCCAACTGAGAAATTCTTTTTATGAAACTCGCGCAATAACTTCCTTGTATTACAATACACAATGTAAAAGAGAGTAAAGTTTACACAGCGGGGGAAATATATATAATCGAATATCTACTAATTAGATATAATAAAACGCGTTTAACGTAACTTCACGCCTGTAATCCCCGAAGAGGTAGGCAGAGGAATGCAGAACACTCCCACGTTTCACCGGTTA
>DWDV01001887.1:0-12385 GCA_018245615.1 Mimoniades ocyalus | reverse complement strand
TTAAAGAAAAATCTATCGTTTTCAACACAATTTACATTCATATATTTATTACACTGATAAACGAGGTCTTGTCTGTATTCACAGCAGGACTTCCAGACAAATATTTTACTATAATACTGTCCAGAATATTCAATTTTCGTTATACTATGTATATTCATCATACATTTATTAATATATACTAATTTGATTACATATAAAATATCCATTAATAATCTCAGACAAACATTATTTGCAGACACTGAACAAATTATTAAGGCCAAACCCATAAAACTAATTAAAATCACACCAAACTATATATACGGTGAAGAAGACAAATTTTTCAATGAACTCTTAAAGTGTAAAAAGCTACAGGAACAAATAACTCAAAGTGAAGTGTTAGAAAATGGAGAAGACAGTGAAACAATTAAAGGTAATTTTTGAAATCTGGCGCAATATTTGTGACTGCTGATGTGTTCAGTATGGCCCTTAAAATCAGTCATAAATTACATAAATGTTTCTGGACCTGAGTTCGATAACCATGTCGGATATACTACTGAATATTTGTAACTTAAAATTCTTAGTAATAGGTCAGTCTGGATGTATGCTCGGTGTACGGCAATAGGTTCACCACCTATGCCACGGTAGGACGTAAGTATAACATTACAAGTTAATCTTGGAAGTGCACTACACTTCTCTGCCTACTCCTTCGAGGAAAGACAGGCGTGATTTT
This sequence comes from Mimoniades ocyalus, assembly GCA_018245615.1. Taxonomy (NCBI): domain Eukaryota; kingdom Metazoa; phylum Arthropoda; class Insecta; order Lepidoptera; family Hesperiidae; genus Mimoniades; species Mimoniades ocyalus. Next base: position 11,676 of record DWDV01001887.1, on the reverse strand, counting down.
ATGTATATGAATCAAAGTGAATTGATTGCAACTGCAGCAAACCTGCACAATGTTCGAATAATTATATTAGTTAAACCTTGAACTAATGGGGTAAAATTTAATTCACTACTCTTACGCAACTAAGTGACAAAAGTTCCTAAAAGATACTAGAAATAAAAAGACACAATACGTAGTATGTGAGATTTATCTGAGACTAAATTAAAGCTTACTTCCAGATCCTCCTATGATAATCAAAACTGTTATTGAAATCACAAACAATAATAAGGCAAAGGAAACGAATGCGTAAGTAGTTAAAAGAGTAATGTAAAACATATTCTTGTACTTTTAAACAGTAAAAAATCACATTTGTTACAGAAACTCAAGCAAAAATGTAAAGGGCATTATAAAATTATTGTACAATGGCACTCCAATACAATTTGAAGAAATGAACGATACTAAACACACACAAGCAAATTTAAATGAAAAATATATCAAAAATGTTGAGGAAAAACAACACAATACAGAAAATATAGACGCAACCGTTACAACAACACACATAGAAAGTCAAAATGACAGAAATCCCGACTTAAATCAAGCTATAGCAAAATATATTAGGATATATACAAACAAATTGAATAACAACAATAATAACATGTTGAATAAAGATATTTCCATGACTAAACGCTTAAAACGCCACGTTGATGTTAATGATAACAGAACTGAAAATTCTAAAGCGTTAAATAGAAAACCTAAAAAAAACGAAGATGAATTATTTGTAGAAATTGAAACACATTTCGATGGCAAAGGTACAAAAGGTGATAAGAAAAAGAAATTAGTACGTACTTTAATTGACACAATAGAAAAAGCTATCAATACAGACATTAAGGAATCCCGAAAGGACAATAGTAATGTCTATGCAAAACCTATTCAAATTAAGAAAAGATCACAGAAGCCGATTAATAATAGAAATGTATTGATAGTTGATTCGTTACCTTCAGCAGAGTCTGTAGAACACAGGCAACTAAATTCTATAAGTAAAACTGCAAATGTAATACGACCATTAAAAAGTGTGTTGGACATGTATGGGGAAACTTGGAAAAAAATATATAATGGCCCTGGTTTCTTAACAGTTTCCAAATCTCTCAATTCAGCTGAAATGGGGGAACTAGGTGTTGATTATAAAAGTGTGATGAAAAATGGAATACCAAAACGTTTACAAAAACCAATAAACACTGAAAACGAAATTATTTTCGCACCTAATGAAAATATAGACAGGGCTAATGGAACGTTATTTTTTAAAGAAATAGCTGGAAGCGGTTTTACTATTGGAATTAATCAATACGTAGATGAACCCCCAGATAAAGAAAGCTTAAAAATATTTACAGGATTAGAAAACCTTATACAAGCATATCATGAAAATTACGGTCAGATAGAAGATGTAGCAAGTAATGAATCTGAAGGAGTAACGGACTATGAGCCAGACAATAATGCTCACATTTTAAAAACGGATGAAGAAAGACACAAGCGAAGTATACTAAACGTAAGACTTTTCTCTAACTTAAATTTAAAAACAAAACTCAATAAGTTTATAAACACAAATGCAATGCAGAAGAAGAAAATATTTATCAAAAGCAAGAGAAACAAACGCCACATTGATCAAATAAGAATAGTTGCAACTGATCGTCATCCGAGACACTCTAAAGAGGATGTTTTTTTAGCTTCACATGAAGACATATTTGCTGATAAAGCCGTATATAAAGAAGACGGACCTGAAGTTATAATTGGCGACAGAGAAAACGAACATCTCGATTACGTGGTACCTTACAGAAATCCTACTTACGAATATGATACACCTCACTTACAACCTTACATGACAAATGCTTACGACACCGTGTCCTTGCGAACTGGACTCATGTCAAAATATCCTCATGTTTTTGTAGAAAACATCTCGAAATCAAAAGAAGAAATCATTAATATTAATTCATTTAACCGTGATGCATCAGGCACGTCAAAAACACACGAGCAGCGTAGGTTCGATTCGGAAAGCGCAATTGTTGCAGAAGATAATGAAGAGCTCGATGAAACGCATACCTATTCGCCGAACGTTGATGAAATAATTAACGCTGTTTTACCACCCCGAAGCAACTATAAACTATCAGTTAAGATATTGCCGAAAAATAACACTAATATGGGACCAGGATTTAAAGAATTACACACGTCAATCAACAAAAGTTATGATAAAAATGGCGTTAGATATGTTTCATATATAAACGTTTCCGAAATATCAAAAGTCGAAAATGTAAGTGACACTAAAGAAGATGTAATTTCAAATACAAAAGAACCTGTAAATGGTGAAATACAAAAGCAACGGTCACAAATTAAAATGTTATTAAAGCTACATAAGGCCGGGATAGATCAACAGCTTGAGCATCTAAAAATGGAAAGTCAAAAACTTAAACAAATTATTCATAAAGAAGATAAAGATAATGCCGGTCAAAATATCAGTCATGTCATAGACCTATTCAAGGAATTAAAGCTAAAAAGTATTAATGAAAGGGATTCGATTCTTTCTTTATTTGAACCCAAGGTAACTCACGGTAACTACAACGCTATTTCATTGCCAATGCCCATAACAACAGATAAGGCTATATCTACAACAGTTAAACATGTTGATCCTGTAAAACTTGAGCTTATAAACACGATAAAACGAAATGAAAATATCACTAGAAAAGTTTTGGAGAAAATCGATCAAAACACCAATATGTTACAAGCATTTCTAGAAAAACTTACGGATAAACTACAGTCAGTAACAAAAGTGGATGTAACTACAGAAAAAGTGACTAAGGATAGTTTTAAATATCCCACAGATCCCGCTATCAATCCCTTTATGACACAAATCCAACGGAATCTTACAAATCCAATACCATTTGTGTACGCATTTCAACCGTCGATTGCACAGACTAAAGATACACCGTTCGAAAATGTTGCGAATGTTGTATACCATGGTCACATACACGCTAATGGACCGGACGACGCTAATAAGTATTCATATAAAAATATTGCGGAGAATTTAAAAAGAAACAATCAAATTAATGATAATAAAAACGGTGTCAAACTTAATGATAACAGATTCTTCATTGATGAACTGGATAATGATTATAAGGGAATAATGAATAGAAATCGCGGTGCTAGCCAACCTCTAACAGTCAGAACTAATGCTACAGTAGAATAAAATAAATTTAATAAGGCAAATAAAACATAAGTCTACTTGTGAAATAAATTTTATTTATACAGTTTTTAAAATAGTTAAGATACTCGTAGTTTTTGAAAATAGAAGATTACAACACTCAGTCACAATTATATTATACAATATATGTACATATATGTAGGTACATATTTTATGGGGTTACGACTACAAGAATAATTTGTTTAATCGTTCCTCATCATCAATTTCTGTAAGTTCTATTCGGAAACAGTTTTTGCAATAACACACAAATAAAATTAATTAACATTTAACATTTAGATCACTTTCCCAGGACCTGAAAATACTGAGTCTGCACTATTTTGATTTTCCCCTTCTCTCTTATGATACCGTGTCTCACCATCTCGCTCACAGCGCCTTTTATCCGCGTACTATGAAAAAATGTTGCGAAAATCGGCAAATGGCACCGTTGACCGCGTAAAGCACGTGAGGGAAAAGGCGGGAAAAAAGGAACGACTGGAATACATTGTAAATGTTATAGCAAATTACACATAGAAACTGGTAATACTAAGGACATCAATCGCGTAACTTAAGATAACTAAAAAGATACGGCTATGTTGTAGCGCTTTACAATATAGGTACGTAATCGTAACCAAACGGGCAATACAGTTTACGCTCAGTCAAAAGAAACTACGTAGAAAAATTCGTTTATACAGCAGTGCAATTATAAATATATTAAAGTATTACTCACACATATACACATATATGTATATTGTACACTTACATATTTATTACGCATAGTATCCTACAGTTTATATGTACAAACGACATGTTGCCAATAGCAAAAGTTGACAAAGTGCAAAACTAACAATTGAATTAAAATAATCCATGCTTCCTATAAAAACAAATTACATTCGGTTTATTGAAATGACCATTGTAATTAAATCCAGATAATTCAATTGGTTTCAAAGAATCCACGCATACTATCGGATTCATTTCACTGGGTTTATTATTGTATTCACAACTACATTAATGTTCAATTAATGTAGTTGTAAGTAATCCACGCGTACTCTTATGATAAATTGCGTGTTAATAATTCAAATGACGGATTTAATTATATAATTATGAATGTTCAGTCAATTCAATTAGCGTCAATTAATCTATTATTTATTTGATTACATTTATTTTCGAGAAATCAATTCAAAGAATATGCATATGTATAATCTCGTTTAGAAAACAATTTTGGGCATTGCAATACTGCGGCTCGATTTGACTAGATTTCATTTAAATCCCCAAATTAAAGTTAGTTTTTCCTCGGCGTGGATGAAATATAATACTGCCAAATTTGTTTTTGTGTGCACAACCGACATAAACCGGTATTTGTACCAATGTATTTACGTTAATTGCATATACTTAATTTTTTTTTAATTTCATAACATTATTGCCACCAGTGCCGGGGCCACTTATCGGTGACCAATGACTACCTGTATGCAATATAATACGCTACGGTATATTTGTCTTTGACACGATGTCGCTCATGTGGACACTTATATTAAACTGAACGGAGGAAATATTGACATTCAAGAGACTTTACAAAATGAACGATGACAACAGGTTGCCTGGGAATATACTAAATGGCGAAAACACATTATATCTTCCAATATATGTTTTGCACTAAATTAACAGAAAAAGTTCGATATGTCGTGATCTTCATTTCACTAAGCTTCCTCCAATCAATTTAATATGAGTGTATTATATTAATACACATAGACATGAAACTAACAATATTTACGTATAGGCCATAGAGCTATAATTACGGTGTATGAAAGAGCTTAGCTCATGAGTTAATGCGTGTTTATGATGCTTATTCATATGCAGTATACGTTTTGTCTTTGGCTTCGGGCACAGCACAGCTTCAATGATATTGTGGAATAAACTGATTAGATACAAGCGGTATGTAATTATGTGATGAATGTAGATGAACGTCAGGTCTGTAAGGGTAGAGGTACTTGGCACTCGGTATCTTCTGCCTACCCCATGAGGGACCCAACGTAATTATATAATTATGATAATACCATATAATAAGGAACATTTCTATGCCAAATAATCTAGCGTCATTGTTATTACTGATCGAACTAGTGGTTACCAAAAATGTGAGTTTTACCTACATACATAGATGTAAAAATAATACGTCATTTTCAATATTGGTATAGTTTTGTGCGATGATTTTATTTATGCGTATTATACCTACATTCTGCAGGTTTTTTAATCACGGCAACAAAGTATTTCCAAAAGCATACAATTTTCTCGCTTTCGGCGTGGTGCCGAGTCGCATAAGGCCAGCGTGGCGCACCCTGGCCCTAACCCTTCTAGTTCCGAGAGCAGAGCCGTGTACAACAACTTACATTTAACACGCGGTATGCTTTACGTAGTACAATAAATGCAACAAGATTGTCCGGCACCTTCAACACAAAATAGCAATCCGCAGTCAGTTGCATACATATTCTGACCACAATTGGGTACTAAGGATAACATCAGCGAACTCTGCAAACAGACACGGTCGGTCGGACACTTTGGGTAGATTGGATAATCTACCCAAAGTCTTTTACAGGTACATATTTTCGTGAACAAGGAAAACTTATTTGACATTCCAAATATTAACGCCGTTTTATGAACACACATTAACATCGCATATTTGTCTTTAGATCTGTCTGTAGATTACGAGCTCAATATATTCCCGAGCGCAATACATTCATTTTCATTCTTCGCAGAATTGGTCGAGTCATTTGCGGTTACATATTATAATTCACTTTGAATTTGATGTCGTTTAGCAAATCCAGAATCCCGAGACGAAATTGCATATTTTGTTTCACATTCAGCGACATTATTTCCGGTAGAAGTGACAATAGGAATTTCTTGCAAGCGTCAGCATTGAGGTCCAGGGAGGAAGTGTTATTCAACGCTGATAGCACGTTGGTCGGAACTGGCCTGCCGGAAGCGGTGATCAGAACCGCATTGTCCGCTGTTGGACCCCGTGGAGCGTCATTCAAGAGTTTCATAATCTCAGGATTGTTGACCGCAACTAGTGTGTTAACCGGTTTGTTCTCGGCATTCGATTTAGCCAGATCGACAGGGTTGTCCCATATCTGCCAAGCTTTCAAACCCTCGCGGTTCTCAGGCGAGCGGGGGTCAATAATAGTGATCGGTTTGTTTTGTAATTCAGGTGCGTATGGACCATTATCGTAATGGGACAGTTTTGCGAGCTCATTAGCGTCTTCGACAATGTACAGCTCGTTCGATTCAGAATCAGAGGAGCTGTCGTTCTCTGTGTTTTCCCTTGCAATGTTCTTAAATTCCTTGATCCTCTGAATGCGTCTCTTGTTAACAGAATCGTCTAGAAAAGTTAAGAGATGATGGTACCACCGCCTCGGCTTCTTTTTTGGAGGGCTCTCAGTAGCGGGCCTCCTTACTTCGTCCGTGTAATACTTCCGTATGTTCGCCCATTTCCTGGCCAGGCTGTCAACTGCAGACAAACACAAACGTCAGAGAATAGTTTGGAACATCGTGGAAAATTTATATTATAGAGGCAATTATCAAGGCGCAAAAATTATTAATATATTTGTTTACATAATACAAGTTATGATTGCAGAAACGTAAAATCACGCCTGTAATCCCCGAAGAGGTAGGCAGGGGAGTGTGGTACAATCCCACGTTTCACTAGTTAAGTTTACGTCCCACTATGGAATAGGATGTGAGCCTATTTCCATACACCGAGCACATATGACTCAGAGCCAGTACTAAAAAAATCAAATTAGAAAAATCCAGTACTGCCCGACCCGGGATTTGAACCCAGGACCTCGACAGTCGCGTTTGCAACCAACACGACCAACAAGTCAAGTAGACATTGCAGACATCCAAAATTAGTTTCACGTGTACTGTATTACTGAGAATATTGACAATGCTTTCTCTAAACTTATAATCAATGCCCACTACCGCTCAAAAATCTTTTTCAAATTAATTCAGTCCTATACAGCAACAGTCACACTTCGCCAAAACATCTGATGAGCGCAAGCAACAAAGATCTACTGAAGAAAAAAGCCAGAAAATTTACTACACACAAAGTCGCGTAAGCTTCGATGAAGAAGATGTAAATATTTGTGCATATCACGAGACATACTCTCTGAAGAGAAAGATCGCTAGCTTAGGTTGATGGTTGACAATCAAAAATTCGCTGGCTAACGTCGGCGAAGTGGACTTTATATTCACTTCACTGTTTAAATATATTCATGAAACTCTTCCCGATCTTTGCTGTTAAAGCAAACGATAATATCCGATATTTACAGCTTTTGATCATGTAAAATGTCTTACGCCGCATGTGTTCCAACTGCGTGCAAACTGCAAAATTACAGTAGGCTAGCAGTCGGTTTACAGTTCCAACGCCTGACTGACGTGCAGTCGGTCTGCAGTTTCGATGCAGTTATATGAACAGCATAAAAATTGCAATTCTTACAACTTGTCATCTGGTGTGCAGGTGTGTAGACGATGGGAGAGATTGAAATTATTTTAAAGTCATATTGTTTGTTTTACTTCGACCTTTTTAAAATAGACACATCTTGTGTCTACGCAGTAGTGCGTCATATAGCCTTGGGTGTATAGACGGCGCGGGTCTGGCTGAAGGTCACACAAATACCGTATTCAGTCTCAGTACCGAGGCAGACGTAATAATATCGTCGAAAAATAATTTATTCATTCTTGTGTAACGGATAGATGCAGATGGCGAGGAGAACCAAGACCGCGCCATCTCAAACAAATGTCAGATTTTGGCTGATGGAGGAGTCAGATATCTTCGAAACCAGCGCGTGTAAGAAAGTGTTGAATGTAGAAGCACATCAGCTTTGTAAGGACAGAGATATTTGCCACGATGTTCTCTACTTAACGCGTAAGAAACCTAGTGAACCTTTTACGACATTATGATCATCAACCCATTTATTGTAGGATTTACTGTAAGTCCTTGGCTATTTCTATGCAAAACGTAACATCACGCCTGTGACCCCCGAAGAGGTGGACAGAGCAGTGTATTACACTCTCACATCTCACCAGTTACGTTTACGTGCCATCATTCAATATTCCATAATAACAATAAGTACAGAGTATTCGTGTAGGTGCGGAGTAAGGCCATATCCCTTGACCGCGTGCCGGCATACAGTGTGTCGTAAGAGGCGACTAAACCCGGCGCTGGCACATCGCGGTATGACGCGGTCTGCCTAGGTACAGCTGCATAGCCTGGCCGCCTATGAGCAGCAGCGCAGGAGGTGCGCGAAGCTGTGCTCTGCGATTCCCAACCCGCATGCCCAGCGTGGGAATTATGGGCATAACCCCTCAGGGGAGGCCTATGTCCAGCAGTGGACTAACAGGCTATGACGATGGCAGGATAATTCATTATGGCACATTAACAGCCCTTTTAATCTTTTAGACCTTTTTAGACTACTAAATAATAAGTAATAGGTTACCTTTAAATATTGGGTAATTATTACACAAGTATGTAATTAGAAATATTAATTTAATACATTTGTATAATTAACACTTGTCCGATCACCACAGCACAAGCGCTCTCCAGTTTGGGAACAAAAACATTGTAGAATACATTGAACGTGACACGACCGATTATTTATACGTTTGCGAGCGAAAACTAAAAAGTCGATTACAAAACAGAAAAGCTGAATGTAATTCAGTCAAAGAGTCCAATACTTAATTTAAACGGTATTTTAATTCGCCAATCAACTTTTTAAACTAATAAATGACACAATAAAATGGTTATTGACATATTTGTAAAAAATCAACGCTATCGAGTTGTCGTGAATATTAAAAATGAAAAATAATTTTAAAATCTGTATTAAATGTCGCAAGCCGATTCTAATGTAAAAATATATGACTACAAAATGTATAAGTATCCGACTAATTTCGACTTTCATCATCATCATCATCATCATCATCATCATCATCATCGTCGTCATCATCGTCGCCATCATCATCATCAGCCTATCTCAGCCCACCGCTACACATAAGCCTCTCCAAAGAGCGCCCTCGCGCTCTATATTATACTAACCAATTTAATTAAGTAGTAATACTCAATAATAATGAATTTTACTAGTAATTTGATCAAATTATATCGCCAAATTTATCCGTTGTATGATCATACAACGGATAAATTTGACGATATTACAAAAGCATGTAACAAAATCAAAAAATTCTTAATTAATTCTTAATTGCAATCAAATCCCGATTTAATATCATTATTTAATAATTTTCTTTGACTACCAATGTTGAAAAAAAAACCGTATCCATCATTATGTCGCCAACGCAAACTTTATAAACTTTATTATGAAAAAACTCGTAGTAAACTTCACTACTAATAAAAAATGAAAGCTGGCATGCAACAGAAAAAAATAACACAATAAAACTTAAAATGTGCACTAATAAACGCTGGCAAGCAACAAAATAATAACGCCAAAAAAAAACAAAAACAAAACATAAACGCTGGCAAGCAACAAAATAATAACGCCAAAAAAAAACAAAAACAAAACATAAATGCTGGCAAGCAAGAAAATAACACACAAAAAAACTCACCTTTCTTCTGCCTGTCCTCCGGTGACAAGCTATCCCAATTAGAATGGAAAATTCTCGCGACCTCCTCCCACGCCTGCTTCTTCGTCTCTCTGTTCCTGTAGCACTTCAAATTGTAACTCTTCGAGTGAACGTTCCATATACACTCGCGCTTTTTTATTTCATTTATAAATCTCTCTGTATCGAAATCTTCTGAGGCAGCCGATTTCTTAATGAACGATGTGTATATATATTTAGAATTCATTTTCAACAAAATCTATACATAAAATCGATGTTAATGAATTTTAATGACGCAGCAATTAATAATTGGATAACGCGTTGCTGAAAATGTCCAGGTTCTATGATGAAATGGTTTTGAGGCGACGCTGCCGCTCCGTGCGCTTCGGAATGGCAACGTTATGTGCAAAGATGATGTAATGTCAGTTGTACCAGTTCATACATATTAATAAATCTGCGTACATTGCTAACTCTTGTACAGAAGAGTACAAGTAACAAATAAACCTGATAGCACCCGTATAATCACCGAAGAAATAGACAGGGGAAATGCAGTACACTACCACATTTCACCAGTTACGTTTATATCCCACTATGGAATAGGTGGCGAGCCTATTGCTATATACCGAGCACATATTCAGACTCCAAGTTACTACTAGAAATTTTAGCTAGAAATTCTAGGTTAGAAAAATTCAATAGTACCTGACCCGGTATTTAAAAATTTAAACCCAAGTGCCTCTTGATCGACAGTCTTACTGGCAACCACTTGACAGACAAATCACTCGTCGTATATAAAAATTATATTCTAATGAAACAGACGCGTTCTTCCTAAGCAGTAAAAATTAATCAAAACACGATTCGGAGACAAATTGAAATGATTGTTCCATAATAACTGTGTCAAGGATCACTAACAGAAAAGTCAGTTATGTAAGAAAAGATAAAAAAAACCATATCATAAACTATTACACTCCTACACTCCGCTGTCTACATCTTCGGGGATTACAGGCGTGATGTTACGTTACGTTACATTACGATGTTACGTTATATATTATTATGTAGGAAATACCTAATTTATTGTAATTTACAATAAATCTAAACTTCATACATATATACATGGTCTCTACGCTTCATGGTCTTCGTGGATTATGACCTACATATTATTCAATAGCTCTCACGTTATTTAATCCATTGAAAAGGACAAAATACACCAGCGAAAGTTAATACATACAATATGTTAACAATTACGAATAGACTTATATTGAAGAACATGTTCTTGTCTCCCAGAGACAAATGTGTCAGTGAGTTGATGCGAGTTGTACCTCTGCGCGGCTACGAAGTCTGTGGCGCCATGCATTTTCGCGCATGTGCAGTAGTGCATATACACAAAGGCTGTATTTCGAATCGAAGTCCATCAAAATGGCAGACACTAAGTACTTGGGCTGAGATACTGACTGAAAAAATACGGGTGGCCTGACAGACCGCACGCGGGCAGCGTGGCCGACTGTGGCCTTAACCTTTTTCATTCTGAGGTAAGTCCCCCAGAGTGGAACGCTTAAAGTGGTCATGATGATGATAAATATTAACTGGTACATATAGGCCATTAATACCTTGAACGTATCTCGACAAGAACCAGTCTTATCAATCAATCAATACTTCTCGTAAGGTCAAGTTGAGTTCAAAATCACATGTCTCTGCTAAGGGAATATATCAGGAGAGGATAGAAGAACAGAGAAATTGAAAATACTAGAACATTTTGACTGCCCCGTTGGTGCAGTGGTTAGTGAACCTGACTGTTGCGACGGGGTCGTGGGTACGATTCCCACCCAGAATAAATATTTGTGTGATGAGCACAAGTATTTGTTCTGTGTCTGGGTGTA
>DWDV01001886.1:0-12385 GCA_018245615.1 Mimoniades ocyalus | reverse complement strand
CCTCGCCAGTCAGGTGGTTTGTTTCTGTGGGCGCTTTCAGATGCCGCCGATGTGCCACCAGGCAGCGAGCTCACACTTCGATGCTGCTCCTAGACCTGCACCACACACATTATGCCGTTAAATACTAAAAGTAATAAAAGTCGATGCTAGCACCGAATTTTGAATAAATATCTAATTCATTACATCCACTGTTATATTACCATCACGGCGTCCGTAATTTGCATTTAGCGGAATATTTTCTAAAACGTCACGTTCTACCTAAGAAAATTCCTTTTGCTACATGTTAAAAAGGTATCATGTTGGGGGGATGTTGACGGGAAATTAGTTTTAGCAGAGTAGGTTAAAAGGTCGAGTTTCCGTCGGGTTGCCGATTGGCATATGATTTGTGGCATGGGCTGAATGGAGCTTGCGCGGTGACGTTTGGCGTTTGGCGGATTCATTACTGAGACAAAGGCAGCGAGGGAGGCGCGGGGAGGGTCCGGAGGGCTCGGAGCACCCGCGCCCCCGACCACCAGCCACTTTCTAAATCACTGGCATGTATTGTTCAATATTAGTTTCTAGACGAGAGATCGAGACCATGTTTTCATTTTCAAATGCGTCGTTCGTCATTTCACATAATTGCCCTCGAATTCTCCACGAATGTCTCACACTCATACGAGAAATATGTAGATAGATAGAAATAGTTTATTTCGTACAATGTAAGTATAAACAAGAAGACATATTTTTTGTAATACCTACTGACTTATATGTATATACCTAATAACTATTTCTACGTAACTATACTACTAAATAAATACTTACCTACTCTATAGTTTAATTAGTACATTTGCAATTCAAATCTTTCCATATTTTGTTATTTCACATCTCTACTCGGTTTTATTTTCTTTGCTATGCCTTTTCAATTGAAGAAAGTCTTTCAGCTATCCGGAGTGTCTTTAAAACCTAATTAAAAACATGCCCTGGAATGGACCGAGAGGGAAAAGCGCTAAAATTGCAGATTTCTATTTTATCAACACCTTAATTAAAGCAGACGTTTAATGCGAAAACATGGTTAGAGATTATAATACTTCCATTGGAATGTAATATTTGCAAACGAACCTACTAGGAGTCTTTAGTACATACGTTTTAGTCATCGGTCAGGTATTTAATACTTCTACTTTTGCTAAGGAGGAATTGGTGGTGTACTTGGTAATGGTCTCAATAATTTATTGACATGTTCTCAATAATTTATTTACAATAATTTATTTTACACTTATACGACGATTTGCCACTTATCAATATTATGTAGGTATAGATGGAGCACTAAAGCTTATGGTGTCATAGTTATGTAGTAGTAATAATATTTTTACTCAAATTGACGTATAAATGTAATTATAGAATTACGCTGGTGTTAAACTTGTAGTGTTTTGTCCGTAACATGACGAACTACCACATATAATTTATTAACTTGCATGTAGTTCGCAGCTCGTAGTAATCTGCCTATGTTTCCATGGATAGATTGAGATTTGTCTGGGCAACACATGGCGATTGACGCGACCATTCAATAGTATTGATCTTCTAGCTGATTGCTAGTTCTAGTAACCTCCGTACATATTATAATAGGGAAACAGCTTCAATACCAATATTTCCATAGTTAGCATCTTCTTAATCAGTCTTATAATAAACTTTTAAATATCAGCTTTAATGAAAACTTAGCAATATAATTTATTTAAAAGCCAGTAAAATAATAGTTGCTTTTCATTTAAATTTGCAGTTTCTGTAAATCTATTTATTTCTTAAGTATGTATATTAATATGTAACTCACTGATTGTAGATTAGTCGCAGCAGAATCCGATCGACCTAAAAATGGGTCATAGTTCTTATTACAGATACCTCATCATTAAATCAATCATCATTATCAATCTGCTTCCATCCACTACTGCTCTCAAAGGTTTCCAATAGTACGCTACTATATTTTCTATGGTTACATTTCGGCGGCTTGGAAATGTGCGAAATAACTAATTAAAAGCGTGTTTACCGGTGAGGTGCGGCTGCGCGGAGGGGCTGTACGGCGACTTGATTTGAGGGAAACCTGCAACAAACAATTAAATTAATTAAGCAAAACAATCGCATCCCCGAGGAATCCCCATTTAAAAGTGCTGCGCGACACGAGTCCGTCGGGCCATCGTTACATCATAATGACGCTACAACGCGACTGGCGTTTGGGACAATAAAAATGTTCCACAGAAACCATTTCACGATTCCTCGTTATGAAAGTACACAAATAGACAGAACTACAAGCTGATATTCATTATTGAATCTTGACAGAATTGCCGTTTCTTTGATGTGCCTGTAAAACTGTAATGCGTTGATGTGGTTTTGATTGATTCGATTTTGGATCACCTATAAGGATTGAATGAACTTAGTATTTGTAGTAGCAGTTTCCTTTGAAAAATATTTTTAATTGAACTGTTTTATGTGTTCAGAACAATGTGATTAAATAATGTAATTGACAACAAGAAGAGAGTTACAACTGCAATGCGTGTGTTAATTACGTCCTTGATTTAAAGGACTAGTTATACTGACTGTTTATCATTAGTAAAGTAGTCTTAGACAGCATACGTTACTTATGTGTGTCCGATTAGCTTAACGCTTTTTTAAGTGACTCTTGACCGAGTGGTAAGCCAAAGGTGCAGTGTGTTCAAAAACTGGAAAAATATTATGTAAGTAGTTAGCATGAAAATGTGTTCTGAGACTGGATGTAAAATAACCCTTAGGTATTAGCATGAATTTACAAATCTAAGTACCTAGCTCAATAATAGTCTAGTTATTATAATCCAAGCCACTTTGGGACCACAAGACCATATAGTAAATATTCCGAGAAATACAATGTAGATAATTAACTTAACCGTGACTGTTTGTGTTCAGTTATTTAGGATAAAAATTGTACTTTAACTGGTTAAATTTAAACTATTTAAAACCTCAACTAACCTAACCTTTTTAAACGTAAGTCATTTAAAAATTAATCAATTTGATTTACTGCTCATAGTGTACGAAGCAAGTAAGATCTACACCTACAGGGCGAAAACCAACACTGCTATCCACACAAATGTGAATGTAGACTATGCTTAACAATTTAAGATCAAAATATAACCTCCTTTAAACTTAGTCCTATCATGATTGAAGTTGTTGCGTTAATTAACTGAAACTAAATAGGTATATTATTTGGCAATAAAACATTTACAGAAAATATAGTCCGAAATTTTAAATTTAGGTAAATTACTTTCGATCGCAACAAGTAACTTCATTTATAAAACATCTACTTAATGTATAATTGTTCGAAGTAGGTACAATACAGTTGATGTATGGATATATCGCAATCACAGTAGGAAAGTGACTTGAAGAGAGAGAAGTAGCAAATGATCTGGAATTTGTTTACTAAATATTTAATCACGTATACGAATTGAAAACAAACATAATATATTCGTAAAAAATATATATATCAACGATTTGTATAGAAATTATACATGATTTTATTTCTTATAAGCGATCAAGCAATGAAGTCACAGTAAGAGATCTGGCCGTCCTACCAAACAAAATTAATTTCTGCTGACGTTTGACAAAAAGGTATATTTTCTGTAGTATGTAATATTCAAATGTAATTGTTAGGCTCCCTATTTGTTCAAACTACCCCTATTGTCGAGTAATTTGCGGGGTGTTTCGTGAAGAGGCCCTAAGAAACCGAGTATGCACAATTTTCGGCTGCACACTTCGCCTGGTTTTGAGTATCAAATAAATCTAGAATAGATACCTAAACAGTCCACATACAGATGCGGAAATAGAAGAGAAATTTATAGAAGAGCAATTTTAAACCAGCTAATTTACTATACAACATCGAAAACTGTCTCTGCTTACTGCCGCGATTGGGGAGGGGGGGAGGTGGAGGGAGGGGTGGCAAATGCGACTGCTGATCGAGAGGACCTGGGTTCAAATCCTTAGTTAATCCTGGGTTTGTCTAACTTAGATGTTCTAGTATACATTGCTAGTGTTTGCCTTGAGTTTGGAGTTAGACGCACAGCCTACCTATTACATAGTGCAACATAAACGTAACTGACGAAACGTGGGAGTGTACTTCACTCCTCTGCCTGTCTTTACGGGGATTACAGATGTAATTTTACAAAGTGTAATGTTAGCTAAACTGATAGTTACACTGGTTATCTATATTTATATTTTTTATCTTATCTATATTTCTATATTATAGAGGCTTTAGATACATGAGTATACCTATATATTTAATTAAAAATCTTTTACGAAACAAAGCAAAGTGTAATAAACAAGTACCTACCTAGTTCTAAATAGTACTTAAACAAATATAACACGTACCTAATTTTTTTCAATACGATGTTCTTCGACATGGAAGTTATTCACTAAGATTTGGATTTGAACAGCTATCAAATTTCACTCAAGATTATACAAAAACACGCGCGCAAAAAAGGCGCGTAATCGTATCGGCACAGACTAAATCGAATTTCGCGAGCATAGACAATGAAGCGAAACAATCGGGCGAAGACAGCGGTACATTCAGCCGGGTCTATTATTTTTTTTGGAACACCCGAGCTAAGCCGATTGTCGTCCAATTTTAACGATATTAAGAAAAAAGCACAAAGGCGCGAGTTAAAGACTTCCTCAATTATGTGCGGTGGCGGGAAAATAAATAAGTGAATTGGTGCGTGTAATGCCGCCATTGTGCGCGTCCGGACGCGGCTGACCGTTTCTGCTTTCACGTTCCACGACAAATATTAAGGTAATGGACAGCTTAATTCTTGCATAAAACGGTTTTTGATGTAATGGAACAAAATAAACACAATTTGTTTTGAGATAACAGTATTGAAGTGAGGTGTTTATTTACGATATGGTAAGTTGAGTACTTTATTGACATCTTGGATAGATGTAATACACCATCCGAGACTAAAAAAACTTTTCCTTTCTTTGGGGTATATCAATCTTTCTGCACTATGTCCTAGTATGTTAAGTCAAAAAGGAAATTAAAATTCTACACGACACTTCGTATTGTTATTGAAAGAAATATATCTATAGAAATATATCTAATTTGTATTAGGTATGTAATAAAGGTCAAATATCTCACTTCTATAGTAGTTTATTTTAAGAGTAAGTCTCGTATCTTCGTAATTATGTTGAAAACACGTGCTACTAGTATAGTGAATAGATAATCCCGCTATCCATCGACGAAGTGAACTTGACGTATCGAGTGGGCCAATGTCACGACGGCACGGAGTGGTGCTCCTACATAATCCGCTTTGTTTAGCTGGAACCCGATGCCCTATTGTTGGGTTATTTTTCCACAATTGGTGCTTGGCGGAGGTAAGAAAAAATCGGTTAAGTGGCAAGTCTTCACGCCACTAGGCTACTATCTACGCTCTATACAGTAGCCAGTTCCCTGAGTTTTACAACAGCATAAAAAAACGTCGAAGTACGATGCTTACTTGGTATATGTTGTTATACTTTTTTATTTCATGTAAATGATTTATCTCTAACGTCAATAATTATTGACAGTCAACGACCCACACACACTCATGAACTTAATTCTCTGGGTACTTAGATTAAAATGATACTGAGGAGATGTTAAGATATAAATTATGTTTTAAACGTAGCCCTTATGAGATAGTAAGTTTCATTTAACGTATTAACGTATAACATATACCTACTAATATGCCGCGACATGCATATACCTCATTGTTTTCTTAATTAATCTATTGGAATTATTATTTATGGTACTACAGTCCGCTGCCTACCATCCCAGTCGGGGATAACAGGCGTGATGTTACGCTTATTATCTGCGTATATTTTGAACACGGTATTCGCAAAACATGTACACCATACGCGAGTATAGTATTGGTTCATAACTGTAGATATTACTGTTTTATTTAGGCGATAAGATTGCTTCCAGGGGATGCAACTTTGGGCATTTACTTTCATTCGTTACGTTTTGAAGTCTTTGTATATTTGAAATATAGTTATAACACTGATTTTAAGACTAGGAATCATATTCGACAGGCACCTGTATTAGTTGCATGGATGTGTAGTCGGAGGCTGAAAAACAAGGTCGTGGTCCCGTAGGTCCCAGCTCTCAGTGATGTCTGTCTCTTAGGTAGAATTTATGCAGTACCTAATAAAATGTTTTGATTACTATTCTTGTTTCCTGTTTAATTTTCTTCGGTAAGTTTTTCTTTGTGAAATTAGGTTTTTAATAGCTTTTATTTAAGTTGTTTTCTGTCTATCCCGTAAAGGACTTAAGGTGCTTTGTATGACATTTTTTAATTTACTCTGCATTTCGGAATGAAGTTAGTGAAACATTAAAACGATTGATATTGAGCGCCCGACGCTTTTAGAACAGTGACATTAAATTTCTCGTCAGTAATGTTATGTTAAGAATTATTTTTTATTTTTTAGTTTAATTAATAACATAACAGTAACCCATCATACGTAACATAACAGGCGTGATGTTACGTACGTACGTACGTAGTTTAATTAACTCTAAAAGCGTGTTTTTAATTTTTTTTAACTATAATTTAATTCTTTAAATTAATAACATTATGTCGTAACAAACGCTGTGTAGTGTACGTACTTAGAAAAAAAACTATAAAATCATTCACTTACAAGATTCACCACTATATAGACCTATGATTAGTTTGTATAGCTTAATAAATTCTGATACAAACTGGTTTAGAGGTACTGAGAGAGAATGCATCAATTAGTTGACATGACGCTGAGGGCCCGACGCGCGGTCCACAATCATGTTAGGCCACAAAGAGCCCGTTAGCTTAATGAGGCCCAATCGCATTGTCAATTCATATCAGATTCCACCCGCCAATAGATTCTTCTATAATTAACAGAAACGTTATAATAGCGGCTGTATTGACGGATACATACACGCTGACGAGGTAGTTGTAACACGCCGCGGGGGAAAAAACGTTTTATATATATTCTTTTTTAAAAATTGTACATTGATTAATACATGTTTGTGAACACAAGATAGCTGTCGATTTTAGTATTCATATGAATTTCTGAATTAGAGTTGCTTCACGTAGTTGAGTAGATATATTTAATGATATATATTAATGTCATATATGTTTGAAAGCTTATATAACTTTACTTCTCTTCGAATAAGTAGTGAAGTATTTATTATAATTGATTAGTCTATTGATCAGCGGTCAGCCGCCTGCTTCTGTGAGTGTAAATGAAAATGTTTTAATATTTTTCTATAAAAGGTACAATTGGATTTTTTAACTAGAAATTTCTTGTAGTGGTGCGGTGTCCGGATTTATGCCCAGTGTGTGGCAATAAAGGCCTATAGTGTGACGTAAACGTAAATGGTGAAACGTGGGATTGTATACTATGAGCTTCACGTACCTTTTTGGGGGATACCAGGCATGATGTTACGTTCTTCTTTAACATAAAATTATATTGATAAGTTCATAACGTTTAATTTATTAGACTTTAAATATATATCTACATTCTTATGCCTACCTCTTCGGGGATGACAGGCGTTATGTTACGTAAAAAATAAATGAGTATGGAGTGGGAACATATTTGGGAGTGTACTACACTCTTCTGTCTAACGTTTCGGGGATTGGAGGCGTGATGTTCTGCTTAAATGTACATGGTTACCGAAGGAAGACAAAAAATACTAACGTAGATTTTTATTACCTTTACTGATATCTGGTTTACGAATATTACTCGTATGTATAGCATATCATTTGCGCAATCACATATACTTAATACAGTTATTACAATTAATACAATACTTCGTACAATAATTTTTCCTAAAAGTAGATAAAACTGTTTTTGAGTTATATAAGAGCAGATGCAGACAGACAGATAGGCAGAACCATAGACAAATAGAAAAAAACTTAATAGCGAATATGTATAACAAAATTTGACAATAATAATAAATGTACAGATAGAATTTACAGGGTTATGACGTAGTAGGTTGGTTATCAGTATACATTAGCATGCATTGATATGTAACACTAGGCTATAATCGGAGCGAGCCAGTCCAAAATCTACTCCCGTGTGTCTCCTGTACGCTGAAGTGGGGCGCTGTCTTAACAAGGCGTGGGTCAGTGATGAAGTAATTAATCTTGATGAATAGATAGCCGTCACTCCGCCCCTTTCGTAATTGATTAATGATTAACTTTCTGTTTTAATATAATTAATCGCTAGCTTTATTGAGTGAAATGTCTTTTATAGTTTAACGGTGAATATTGTATATTAAAAATATGAGAAATGGGTGATGGAGGAGGAAAGCCGCTAAAGTTTAGCGCAGTAACGATAAAATGTAATAAATTTAGAATTAAATTTAATTTTATTTGCCGAATCCAAATCTCATTGCAATGCTTCAGGGTCGTTTACAGAGCAATAATGTTTTACTGGATATTTATAAGATGTTTGTTGTATCTAACAATTAAAACATATATCTATCTACCTGTTACATTTTTTTTTAAAGAAGGTTTAGGTATATTCAACTACGGAATGATAAAGAAAAATAAGTATAACAGTGATTGTAGACTGTCTCAATAGTAATCATATTCCAATAAACGGGTATGTTTACTGGTTTTGAGTATGGTTTATGACATTGTAATGATAAACAGGTTCTCGTCATTACGTAACATCACGCCTGTCTTCCCCAAAAAGGTAGGCATAGGAGTGTAACTCCCAAGTATTACAATTTACGTTTACGTCCCACTATGGAATAGGTGGTGAGTCTATTGTCATACACCAGTAGTTGTAATCATTAGGTTACTAAATAGTTTTGTAACAAAATTGTATCCACCAAAACCCGCATTACAAATAAGCAATACGTAACATTAGACCAATATCAAATTGACTCATCAATATGGACCGATCCAGAATCGACCGCATGCTAATATAGATATGTTCGTAGGCTGTCAAGCGGAGAATCCAAATCGCCAATTCAGCGTCAACCGCCCCCTTATTATGAGAAAGCGTTGTCACGTTAACGAGGCTATCGAGCTCGTTAATCGCGGGCCGGTTCGCGCGCACACGGCGGCCATCTTGGCACAAATGTCACATTTAAATTCACGACACGTTCGCGACACTCGCTCTTGTTATTGCACGCACTGCTTGTACCGACGAGCGAACGCTTTGATAAACGTACGTACTCGTACACTCGCTTAGCGCTATGTATTATCCGCTCTTATATACATTTTTTTTTATAGTTGACGCGTTTTGAAGTCATATTTTACTAGACGACGTGTTATTACCACAATAGTGGTCAATAATCTTTTACGTTTCTTCAACAGGAATTCTTAATATTAAGTAGTGAAATTCGTTGATTTGCCTACCGTAATTCTATAGTCCAACTCCAAATACAATGATTTTTAGTAAGGCTTCAGATGTATAGAAGAAATAATTGGTAAAGAATTGAAAGAACATTGGTCAGAAAATGTGTTTACAGATTTTAACATTGGTAACATCCCAATTGTGACGTAAAATTCTATTGCAGTCTCTCTATTAATCTATGTAGAGTCACCTGTAGTATATTGAGAATAAGTGTTATAGAGAATAAAAATAAAGCAGTGTTAAATCAACTCGTGTGTGTTTCACTACATGGTGTCAGAAGTGGGATATTTAAATATTAATTGATCGGTGTTTAAGCCTCGGGAGTGTTTTAAATAACGTTTATTAGTATTTAATATACTATTTACATTACCCACTTATTCTCAATATACTACATCACCTAAGTCATATATCATAATATACTGAATGCTGTAAAATACGATAGGCGTTTCTTGAATGTTGTCATGGCAATTATTGAAACACTCGTGCGTGACTGAGTTTGCGCTAACTCAGTGGTGTCCCATCGAAAACGATGTATGAAATGTTCCAAATTCAAATTTCAGGCAAGCGCGTGAATTCGATCATCTCGTAATAAACGATATGTACGAAGGTGCCTATTAAATCTTGTTTGTTAAATCATGTGACGGTTTTTTAAACAAAAATGTTTTCTCAATACTAGTTGTGCTTTGTTTATTAATAAGTAAATATTTAATAACACTGGGGCGTTTCTTTAAAATTATGAAAAACAATCAATGTTTTAACGTAAAAGAAACGAATGGGAGTAATGTATAAACTGAACAAGCGCCATTAAAACTTTTTTGTAGTTATAACGATAACCTAATATAATTCTAGTTTTGTATAGCAACAAATTAATGATTTTTATTGCAAACCAGTAGGTACACAACCCAGTAACATTACGGGTTCATTAGGTATATTGCCGGTAAAACCTAATAATACTTATAAAGTAGGTACCGGTTTTTGTTTATATAATATATATGTATATTTTTTGACCACTTGTAATGTATTTATAATTTTCATTACTTTCGTCGTACAAGTCAAAGAAACTTATTGTATAGTTAGAAGTTTTTGTTCATTAAAAATTGTGAAAAATAAATCAGTCTTTTGACATGTTTAACGCAGTTGTGATTTTTATACGTAATCTCTTCTTTTCTTTTTATTTTGGAACCGTTAAAATTTATCAAATCCTTCATCCAAATTATTTTCAATCTAATATACATTTTTGTTTTAATTATATTTCTTTGTTTTAAAAAATGTCATTAAATAATATAAAATAAATTCAATTATGACATTTTGAAAGGAAAATATAAGCATTTTTAAAATATATATCGAAATATTGGCAAATAGTTTTATTAAGGAGAAACAATTTTTAAGCTTACATTAGTGGAAAGGAGCTTAGGCACCCTTAATGCTAATGTTTTTCCTTAGATACTTTAATACGAATTTTCGATAACAGAATGTGATAATATCGATATCTATTAACGAAATTGGAATTAGTAATGTCGCGTAACGTAAACATACTTACGTTCCAAGGTTCTTAATTTAAAAAATTACAAAGCTCATATTTATTATGATTATTTGTAACAGAACTTGTACTTAGTATCCGTGACTAACTGATTATTATTTAACCGGTATATTGATCTTTGGTGAACCTGAAATACTGCTAAGGTGTCAAAGTATGAGCTATATCACTCAATGTAATTTTGTTGTTTAGATTTTTGGCGCTGGCTACAGGTTGAATTCATTGAGCAAGGCATCACTAAACCCTCTTTAGTAGCAGTTTCCAGTTTATACCAACTAAAAGTTTTATACCTACTATATCTATACTATATTATGTTTTATAAGATTTTGTGTATATTCCATGTTTTGAAATTTATATTATTTGCAGCTTATTTACTGCCTTTTACCGCTGATACATCAAAAAATTAACTGTGCTTCGCCATTATGCCTATAAACTATAAATATATTTCGGAGAAGATCATATCAAAACCAATGCTAGAGTATTTGAGCTTCTTAATAATTACTAAAAGAATGTACTTTACAAACGTGCGAAACATATGAATGCGATAAATTAATATCCAATCGCACTGCGGGGTGGGTTAATTGAAGCGAGCGCTGGCACACTAAACTTGTAATCCGACAAGAATGCGCCTTGTATACTAGCGTTGCGGATGAGCCAGCGTTACGTGATCCCCGACACTTCCGAGCTTTACCCCCTTGAAGTCGCTGCATAAAGCGTTACGGGGGAGGGAAGCGGTGTCAGTTGAAGCCGGCGTTGATAATACTCTCTAATACCGGCCGCTATTTCAATTACCGCGACCCCCGGCTTTCAGCTAATCCGCCAACAAAGGTCTCTTATAATTCGAGATGCAAGCAGCTCGGCGGTTGAAGGTAATTGAAATTTTATTGCGGATTTTGCGAGACCAATAAATTGTGGATCCCCCGCACGCGGCTCCACCACTCGTCCTACTTCGAAATCATTTATCACTTTGTCGTTCTAGTCTGTCTATTTGGTTGTTTTTTTTGTCACACTGTTTTATGTTTAGTCAAGTGATTTCCCAAAATTAATTCGTTTTATAAAAAAACAA
The DNA here is from genome assembly GCA_018245615.1 of Mimoniades ocyalus. Classification (NCBI taxonomy): domain Eukaryota; kingdom Metazoa; phylum Arthropoda; class Insecta; order Lepidoptera; family Hesperiidae; genus Mimoniades; species Mimoniades ocyalus. The sequence continues at coordinate 419 of DWDV01001886.1, read as the reverse complement.
ATAACGATTATTATTCAATTTTTTATACAATTCAAGATTATCTTTAAATCTTAATGTTATCGTTTATATTTCAAATACTTACAAATTTTATTATATAATTGATTCTCAGAAATTATATCGCCGTTCTTCAGATTCGAGTACCTTCTTATCTAAAAAAATATCACGCCCATTAAAACCAAATAGCGACAGGTTTTTGCCTCATCGGTATTGATTTTTGTGCTTTTCTTGTACGTAACCGTAGTGGCCTATACAAACAACGGTTCGGAGAAGCTACTTTGCAAAACTTGTCACAACATAGCTAAACACCGCTCTGGGACTGGTATGAAAACATCTTAGTGGCCACTTCAGGTTTGGTTTATTATACGCTCTCTAAAAACTACATACGTTCAGGATAAATTTTTCATTCTTTAAGATTAGAG
>DWDV01001885.1:0-12386 GCA_018245615.1 Mimoniades ocyalus | reverse complement strand
TTAGAAAATTTAGTAGTGCCCGACCCGAGAATCGAACCCAGAACCTCCCGTTCGGCAGTCGCACTTGCAACCAACACGACCAACGAGGCAGTCATTATAACAGATACTTTGCAAATTGATAAAACAGATGCTAGGATACTATTATAATACAGCCAATTACTTATTCCGTTTGTCAAACAATCCGAAATGGATCTTGGCCTCCGATACCAGGGCCCGCCTACTTTATCCGATCCTGCGCAACCTCTTGCCAATTTCTTGCTTGACGCTCACTCAGGTCAGCTACCATTCTTTCTAGCCAGCGATATTTCGGGTGGCCGATTGACGACGCCCAGTCGGCTGCCCTTATATGCTCTTTTCGGACTGCGATCCTCCTCCACGCATTCTACATGGCCGAGCCAGCGGAGACGTTGGGCTTTCATCTCATCTTTCGGATTTTTTTCTGGGCCTCCATTCCTTATTATATTTTAAGGTGGTATCCAGGATCTTGCGCATAATACAGTCACACTGTTGATATTTGTACTAAATTTTGGACTACTTCGACTTAATTTTTTATACAGTTGAAGAAGCCTTTTACTGCCGACAGTTCGCAAATTGGAATGAAAGATACTAAGTACAATTATGACACAAGCACAGAGTTGCCTTCTGACATCAGTTGATAATGCAACCTTCAATATACTTGTTTCCTTCACATGACAGGAAGCTATACTATCCTCTATATAACAATACTGATTGTTGCTATTGTTGAATGCTGTGGGATTTTTTTATACGTATTTTATATATATATTGCTAGTTGGTTTGCCCATGACATAAATAGCACGGTGATCTAAATAATTCGCATATAATCTTTCGTCCTTAATTTCCTCGTTGGTCGTGTTGGTTGCAAGTGCGACTGGCAATCGGGAGGTCCTGAGTTCAAATCCCGGGTCGGGTACTACTAAATTTTTCTAAATTAGATTTTCTAGTAGTGTCTCGGAGACTGGATATGTGCCCGATATATGGCAATAGGCTCACCACCTATTCCATCGTGGGACTTAAAAGTAACTTGTGAAACGTGGGAGTGTTCTACATTCCTCTGCCTACCTCTTCGGGGATTACAGGCGTGATGTTACGTCCTTAATTTCCTTTTTTTCGGATTACTTTTACTAAATTGTTTTATGTAGCCCTTGTCTTTTCCTGAGGTCCAAGGTTCCGGCATAGCAGATTTAAAAAGAAAAATCTGATTATTGTTTTAATACGGAACATGTGTATGGCTGTAAATTTTGGCTTGGCTTAAAACTGGCTATAATTTTTTTACTTTGGATGAACTAGTTTATACATATAAGGTACGTTATATTTAGAACTGTATAACTGTATGTACTGTACCAGAAACAAGAAAATCTCATGCATGCTCCATCGGCTCAATTACATAATTGTTGTTCGTACGTGTATGAAACTGTAGCGGCTAGCTCGTGGCCTACATGTTTCACTAAATATCTTACGAAGCGTAGAGAATGAGAATGAGTTGACCGTGACCTTAGTGCAAAAACGTACGCCGCGTTTTCCTGCCCGCGTGCTCGTAACGTGGCTCGTTTGTATTAGGAGCATTCGCTTTAGGGTTTTTCCTTTCACGCTCGTATGTATTATCAACACCACACCCATAGTTACACACTTTCTTGTCGGATGTATGGGTAGTTCAAAAAATAAATGCCTTATTAACAATTTGTTATGGACCATACAGTACGGTCAGGACTATTTTGGTGGATTATGTCAAAAAGCCAATTACTCAATTGCAGATTACATGCAAGACATAGACATTTGGAAATGAGTTGCTGTAGTTCTAAGGCTTAAAATTATAATTTGTATTTTAACATAAGTGCTTATTTTAAAAGATGCAGTAGCACACTTATGGAGTTTCTTACGCCGCTTCTTCTCCATAGTTAGGCATTTTACGAAGCGGTGGTAGTTCCGTTTGATCTACAAATAGTGTTCTAATGAACCAATTTTGAATAAATGTTATTTGAATTTGAATTTGGTTGGTGATGACGTATTGAAAATCGTCAATAAATTATCTATCGCAACGCCCCATAAGCTTAACACCCTTAGCGTTCGATAGTTCAGGTAGACGAAAATAGAAAACTCAATAACCAACAACGAAATGTTTACACTACTACAATATGTACTCGCCACTCGCCCCAACCGGTGTTCTGTTATCTGTAAAAAACAACGGATCATGGATGTCGGTTAGTTTCTGTGTGTTCACTTGAATTTGATTGATATTGTTTATTTTTTTTCTGTGAAAATACGTAAATGTGTTACGAAAATTTTCTGTTTATTGAAACATGAGGACGGTTGAAGTGTCGTGATGTCCTAAGTCGTCGATGTAGTGTGTCGGTCACTTCTTATTTGTATGCAGCAGTTTTGCGAAGTTATACAGCTGGAGGATGGACTTAGTTTAGTACTAGCGACAAATGTTTGCCCTGCGGAATATACTGATATATTGATTTGTGAAATTCATGTTGCGCTTTACGGGTAATTAATTAGTCAATCGATGATTGGGCACATTTTAAAGAAGTTTTTTGCTAATTTTCTCGTCAGTAACATCTTGTGTTATTTTTTTAAAAGCCAAGGTTTAGTGATAATAATCGTTTATCAATGGGTGCATTTTATCCGCAATTTGTACTGTTACCGTGTGGTGTTTGTGTATAGAAAACAAGCAGTTCGTTATTTTTCCGTTTCTTTCAAAGTCACCCAGCGTGAGGTTATGTACTTGCCAGGAAACTTTACATAGAACGCTTCAAGCTTTTAAGTATAGGCCGTTGGTTCAAACTTCAAACTATCCGCCCGCCGCATTAAAACGGTTACCTACTGGTACAGTCGGATGATTAGATGCTTGAAAAGCAAAAGGAATGCCAAGAAAGTTGAGAAACGGATTTTTTTTGCCAAAATCATCTGCTAAATGTGTCATATTGTTTTTTCCTGTTAGATATTAGTGGAGACGATTCCACAAATACTTATATAAACCCCACGATGATACAACCTGGAAATTATTTTGGATTGATATTTTACAGCTGATGTCATTACGTTTGTATTCTGTAATCATATTTTCTTTGTAAAATCATGCCTGTTATCCCCGAAAAGGTAGGCAGAAGAGTGTAATACACTCCCACGTTCCACAAGTTTACATTTACGTCCCACTATGGGACAGGTGGTGAGTCTATTGCCACACACCGGGCAAATAACCAGACCCCAAGGCAGTATTAGAAAAGCTAACTTGGAAAAATCTAATAGTTCTCGGCCTGGGATTTGAACTTTTCAGACTTCACTATCGGCAGTCGCCCTTATAGTTAACACGACCAACGAGGATGTCATGCCATGGGGTAGAGGTATGAATGACTTAGGTGTTTCTGCACCCCCAATAAAAGAGTGGATTGCGCTCAATCCCATGTGGTTTCGAATTAAGTGATATGGTTCGTCGTTGGGCGTATGTAAATTTGACTCCAGAGCTGTAGTAATTGGTCTAGTAAAATTTTTATGGGTTGCTTAAGAGTAAAGATGACCTATCTCATCTATAATCTTAAATGTCGTCATTTTCATGCGAGTGACATTAAAATTCTGTGGAACGCATTTAAGATTATTTACTCACCTTGAAATCATATCAAACGTAGTAATGTATGTGCATCACTTCAGTGAGATTTCCACTTGCTAATTCATCCTCGATTTGATAGCGAAACTACCATCTTTATACTTATTATTTCCTCTTCTGTTTTTGTATCAGTCGCAGAAACGTGAAAGTAAAATGGACTAATAGAAGTGTTAGTTCAAAGATCATGTATTATTTATGTCTTATTATATGGATTCCATATCTCACGAGGAAGTTTTATTGGTCTCGTATGGTGTCATCTGTTTTCATCTGATTTCTTCTTAGTCTCGATCTCATTTGTTGCTATTTGAAAGTGTGGCTTTTCACACAATCCTGAAACTGTCTTGAATTATATAATGTCTTGGCTGTATTTAATATTCCCCATATCAACGTGTTCGCAGGAATTCAACACGCCATCGGCGGTCTGGCTTCCAAGCCGGAGCGCGATCTTCTGATGCAGGACTTCATGACGGTGGAGACCACCAACTTCCCGCACGAGGGCTCCAACCACACGCCGGCGCACCACTACTCCGAGTTCAAGTTCAAGACGTACGCGCCCATCGCCTTCCGATACTTCCGCGACCTGTTCGGCATCCAGCCAGATGACTTCCTGGTGAGCGATTTATTTTTTATATAATTGTAATTGTCAAAACTTTATTATAAATATATAATTATGTGGCAAAGACCTGACTTAATGATTCATGGTATTTCCTACCAGTCAACATCGGTGGGTGTTGAAAGTTTACGGCATGTAGGAAATACAAGTACCTAGGTATATTTAGAATTCCTGACTGACCGAGACTAAATCAACTTTATATGAAAATGAGTTAACGTGCTCTTAATAATAATTAATCATAAATATCTTGGAACATTTAAAAAGATTGTCAATTTATTCCAAAGTGGACAAAGTTTGTATAATGGTAACCAGATGGCCGATTAATACATATATGTACATGCACATTTTCATTTTTATTTTTTTTAATTTGTTTTATTTGGTAAATATACAATATTTATGTACATAAAAAGCATAAACTAAATACATAAATCAGCAAAATTTCCACTAAAAAACATTTAATTATATAAGAAATTGCACTAGAAAGGGTTTGGAACGAACAAAAAACTAAAATAAACAAATAGCAGCTAAAACCTGAAAATATTAATTTCAACAATAATTAATAATTATTTTCTTAGAACTTCTCTAATGTTCCGTTTGTATGCTCCAATGCGGCTGTTAAGTATGAATGTCAACATTACAAAGGTGTATAAAATACAACTATATACATACATATAAATATATACTTCCATAGATAGTTATTTTTAATGTTATTTTTAAATTATTTTTAAACTCCATAAACTTTTTAATGTTATTTTTAAACTCTTCGTAACATGAGATATTTCTCTTGAACCTTGTTGAGGGTTCTCTTCTAATGTATAACTAGGCATTTCATAATTATGTATACAATTTATTTATTTATATTTTTTACTACCTTTTTTTCTAACCATACATTTTTTAATGAATATTCAAGTAAATAATGTTCCAAGTGAGTTCTAGTTAATTATTTGTGTTAGTCATGAACGAACAAAGTCCAAGGTGACTGTGCAGAATCATTAATATATCATCACGTCAGAACTCCTACGAGGTAGACAGAGAGAAAGAACCCAGTGCCGAATATCTCTATCCTTCCTTACTGACATGACGTGCCTTTTGAAAATTTGTAACTCTCCTTATATGCATACGATTTGGAGATTTTCAGAGAGCTTCCGATTTTAATTATTTACGGTGAAGATTTCAAAGTAAACGCCAACAATTATTACTCCATTCACTCACTCGCTCGTACAATCATTCGCTCTTTCACCAACGCAGCGCTGTACACAACGAAACAATTTTAACACAAATAAGATTTAAAGAAAAAAATATCGTTTTACCAACAAACAAATTATAGAATTAGATACCGACCCAGACGAAATTCGCTGCAAAAATTGTAAAATTACATTAATAAAACCAACCAACTAACACAGACTAGATTAATATTAATCGCAACGATACATCGTTTGACCAGATAATGTATTGTTCCTACGTCCGGACCTAGTAAGTTGAACTGTTGCCAAGAGTTATATGGATTACTGTTGAGAAAAAATTCGACTTTAAACGTTGGGTGAATTTCAGCTTGCATGGAACAAATATATGGCCAATATAAGTCAGTCATAGTGTTATCGGGAGACGCTGGCGGAGTTTAGTGTTTCATCTGAAACTAAGTTCGTATTAATCCCCATATAATAGGCTTAAGCAAGTCAGATCTCGTTTGGAATCGGTCATGTCTAAGTTGTCCTGAGATAACATTATTATTATTATTATTAAGATGCCAAAACCCACAATGAAACAACATCAAAAACACAAAGTAATTTCAAAGTATGTTTCATTTGCTTTCTACTAGTTATACGAGCGCGGCCTTCATTAACTTTGTACAAGTACAAACATGTCACGGTACAAGTCATCATAGCTGTCATGAACGCATAACAATGTGAATAAGTTAGGTCTTTCTTACAGTTATGTATGTAGACGGAGCATGTCGAATTATGTAGGGGTAGAAATCTTTGGCACTGGGTGTTGTCCGTTTACGCTGTAAGGGATCTGGTGTTATGATATAATGGAAATTAAAAAAACACGTGAACAAGTGAATAATGAAAACTATGCAATTAAATAGAGTTATGATGGCTTCTATCTACAAGTTTATATAGGTATTTATAAAGAAGAGATCCTGTCGACATACGGATACGGTAGACCTGCATAACTTAACATGTATTGACGTAGAAATGTTCAAGGCGAGAGTGAATAGGCTTAGTCTAGGCATACGTGCATAGTTACGACGATTCTAAATTTAAAATCAAACGCTATAAACTACCTTAAATATATCAGATTTTTCTTCATACGTTTTATCACTCCGCTTTTGGACATGGGTCGCATCTCAGAACGACGGTATATCTATATACTTGTTATGTATTATATAGTTATTATGTACTTGACGTCCGCACTGTGCGCGTGCGTTAACTAATTCGACTTATCACAAAGCATTAATGTTATCGCATTGAAAAAATAGTAATTGTTCTATGGTGATGTAATGAGAGTCCTTGGACCTCGACTGGGAAAATAAATGAGCATCGCTGCTGTGTGTTCTCTGTCTAATCCCTTAAGGGAACTGGCATGATGATATAATAATAATAATTATTAATGTGTTATTTCTGTAGCATAGAAGTCTTCAATATCTGTATCTGTCTCTCTCTCTCTCTCTCTCACACACACACACACACGCTCTTGACGTAAAATAAATAGATTTTTCTTATAAAAATCTGTACGCACATAGCTGTGAATTTGTATAATAGCCGATTCTCGCGTTTTTATTATATGCACAATTATAATTATCACTTTATTTTTTCTTACCTTAATTGGCCGCTAATTTTATTTGTATTCGTTCATGTTTGTCTGTCTGTGTGTATGTATATGATTTTTTTACCCACAATTATTCAAAATTTCGCGTTACGGTCGCGTACTTCAAAAGAATCATATGTCGTTTTGAATTATTTCGTATTCCGCATGGCGTCGTCGTGGTGTCAAACTATGTTTGTATATTTAAAACTACGTACAAGAGCTACGTAAAACAATTTAGTAAAAGTAATCCGTAAAAGAAGGAAATTAAGGACGTAACATCGCGCCTGTAATCCTCGAAGAGGTAGGCAGCGGAATGTAGTACACTCCCACGTTTTATCAGTTACATTTACGCCCCACTATGGAGTAGGTGGTGAGCTTAGATCCTCTCGATCGGCAGTTACGCTTGCAACCAACACAACCTATGAGACAGGCACAAAATACATATATTATGAATCCTTTAAAATGTTCATGTTGACCAACATTAAATAAAGACCAACATGAAAAAAAGACCAACATTAAATATTCTCCATCCGGTCCTCTTTTATATGTATTTCAACGTACACAGACGTTCTCGAACCTTCTGGTCAAAGGTGATAAAAAATTAATGGACTAAATTCACTGAACTCGCAAATGTATCCTTTATAAACTTCTGACTTCAGTACCCTTTGCGGATGTGCCCAGCTGCTGGTCATGGGTCTGCTCGCTACTGACGTAGGGCGCCGCATCACGAGATACAGCTGGTTAATTAATATCCTCACAAAGGGGACAAAGCCTTTAGATGGTTATATATTTTCATTATCACGGATATTAAGTAGCGGCTGTTTCGGACACATGGCTCGAACATTTCATACACACAAACAGATACATATGTATATCATTAAATAAAGTTGTACACTCAACCTACTCCACATCAAAGGACGTTATCCAAGCGCCGCCGCATATGATAATGGATTTTATATTATAAGGCCGTCAGCGGGCTCCATTTAATTGTAAACGGTAATTGTTATTACTAACGTGTAGTTGATTGTCGCGTGTGTCGTGTGGCAAAGCAAGCGTGGCTACTGATTGCGAGGTCCTGCTCGGGTTGGATCCATGGGTCGGGTAATGTAGTGACGCTGAGTCTGGATTTGTGCCCGGTGTATGGCAATAGGCTCACCAACTATTCCGTACTGGAACCTAAATGTAACTGGTGAAACGTGGGAGTGTACTAACTACACTCCTCTGCCTGCCTCTTCGGGGATTACAGGCGTGACGGTGTTTATTAATAGTAGTAGTTTCGTTAGCGATACGTTGTGTGAGCTTTATAGCCATACGTTGTGGATCGTGTGGGATCGATTTGTCCGGAAAAGTTATTGGTATTATTTCTATTATAGTTATTATGACGAGTTATTAAAAGTAAACCTAGTCGGAACCTCGCAAGAGTGTATTCAAATTTTCATATTAATATGTGAAATATTTTCCAATCGTAACGAAGTTGCTAATGTATAAATAGGCATGTATGAATAAAATTATATTTTATTATGATATAATACATTCCATTACCCGCTTTCCAGCTATGCCTACATACGCTCAAATAATTCAATGTCACCCGTCAAATGACGATAGGTAACAGCCATAATAAACACCGTTGTAATATGTAACGTTGTTAATGATGTTTTCTGCTCACCCCGCGATACGATGATAATACCATCAATGACTATGACTATGCGACTCGTTCACTAGGTTTAGCCTTATTGCGCGTACACTGGAACTTATTTGTTAGATTCAACTCCCACTAGCGCAGAGTCGAAGCGAGCGGTCATTTCCACTTTAATAGCATATTGAGTTCTATATATGTATGTAACTCCATTAACGAACGTACACGTTTGTGTAAAATGTCTTCATATCATATCTTTATAGAGTTTTTATGCGAATTTGTAGCTTAGTTAATAGAATTAAATCTCAATATGTCGTGACGTTTAGCTTCGGCTATGCACTAATTGAATTTGACCGTTAAAGAGAACTCCGGTGTCAATAGTTATGCACATCACAATAAATATTTCTCTTGGGTGGAAATCGATCCTATAAATTACAGCTTAACAACTGAACCAACACCCCAATAAGTATGTTTTGTTGTGTGAATATTTTCATTTCCAATCTATTTCGCCACTGAAGGTTATTAGTTTTAATTTCGCTAAATCGCCTCATATCGGGCTTATCGCGGCACATCGTAATAGGCACAGCTAAACGTCCTGAACGAAGATGAACAGCAGAGTGGGCGGTGCTGGATGTTGTGCTCTGCGATTGTCCGGTCATGCGCCCAGTGTGGACGTTACGAGGCTAAAAACCTTTTAGGGGAGAGGCCTGTGTCAAGCACTAGAATGAGACAGGATTGTAATGATGTCTCTATTCACTCTTGCAGATGTCAATGTGCAGCGCGCCGCTCCGCGAGCTGAGCAACCCTGGCGCCTCGGGGAGCATCTTCTACCTGACCAACGACGACGAGTTTATCATCAAGACCGTCCAGCACAAGGAGGGAGAGTTTCTGCAGAAGCTGCTGCCCGGATACTACTTGAACCTCGATCAGGTAACATGGAGAAGTATTTACCGTCAATGATATTAAAAGCGTCCATTGTACTTCTGTGTGAAGAAATTCCTGAAAATACTCTAAGTTTCATCCTTGGACCGAACCTAAAATATTATGAGTTGGTACTTGTAGAGAGTGCATATGATCTCTTGCTCGTTCACTGTCGTTAGGGATGGCGAGTTTTTGAGTTTTTGAATGATATCGATGGGAGCGCATTCGTCGCAAGTGCCAAGTTGATATCTGCGTGTTATATGGTAACCGCTCTTTTGAATTCTACATTAAAATAGACAATCCTACTACGATTCTAACAATAACATGATTGATTTACTTCGTGACAATTGCTAATCGGCTGCCCACGTGTGCAGAACCCCCGCACGTTGCTGCCCAAGTTCTTCGGGCTGTACTGCTACTGCTGCAACAGCAAGAACGTGCGGCTAGTCGCCATGAACAACTTGCTGCCGTCCTCCGTCAAGCTGCACCAGAAGTACGATCTCAAGGGATCCACGTACAAGAGGAAGGTGGGTCGACGATCATAGATAATAATTATAATTAATAACAGTAGTTATAGCCTTCGTTTTCATAAGGCTCAAATCCTGATAAGCACCTCTTTTCTTACAAAATTGAATGCGTTTTAAATAATGTCACTTGCTGTAACTGTTAAAGAAAATGTTACAAGGAAACCTTCGCAACTTTAATTTTTCGTAATGTTCTCTAAGGCATGTGAACTCTGCCTTCCCGCACGTGGTCATTCACGAACAAGTTTAGCATAAAACGATTACTAATAATAATTCATAATATGTACGCGATTCACAGGCGAACAAACAAGAGAGACAGAAGAGGTCACCCACATACAAAGACCTCGACTTCATGGAACATCACACCGAGGGGATCTTCCTGGAGGCGGACACGTACAGCGCGCTCATCAAGACGATGCAGCGCGACTGCCGCGTGCTCGAGAGTTTCAAGGTACACCGATAGCTTCGTTATTATATTATAACCTTACACCAGGTCCTTTCCAGGGTAGGCAGGTAATACAAAATGTCAACCATCTCTATCCGTACACACTTTGCTCGACTTGCTTCTTTAACATACATTACTCTTCACATATGTGCATGCCGGTATCGAATTGCTGTATAATACATATATGCACTTCACAAAGTTGTCATATTTCGAAACAGTATACTGAACTGATCAGTTATCTGGTTCTCGTCTTTCTGTAATTGTTCCGTCGACATTCATTTGCAGATAATGGATTACTCCCTATTGGTCGGTATCCATAATCTGGACGAGGCTCAGAGGGAGAAGAGTGAAGCGAGGAAAAACGCCGACTACAGCGACGATGAGGCCGACGGGGAGCCAAAGAAGAGTGGCCTCAATAGGACTAGGCATGTATTACCACCTGACGTTCCTGTTGTGTATTCTTAAGTGATCAATTAACATAACATCGGAAAGTTGGTAGCAACAATGGGACCTGTGCACTTGGAGAAACTAAAATAATCCTTGAATAGGAGTATGTACAGGTGATTGTGTGTTATGTATTGTTGTTTGTACATTGAGCGGTAGTCCTCTGCCAAAAAGAATTATGTATAATGTACAAAAAGAAAAGTAACATCACGCCTGTAATCCCCGAAGAGGTGGGCAGAGGAATCGGTTTAAAGATTCTTTATTGTCTTAAGAAATTACAAAATTTCACTTGTAAGACAAAACTTAAGCTAATTAGAACACTCCCACGTTTCACCAGTTACTTTTATGTCCCACGATGGAATAGGTGGTGAGCCTATTGCCATATACCGGGCACATATCCAGATTCCGAACCACTACTAAAAAATCTTAATTAGAAATTTAGTAGTGCTCGACCCGGGAATCGAACCCAGGACCTCCCGTTCGGCAGTGGCACTTGCAACCAACACGACCAACAACGTCACAATAAATAAAATGAATGAGTACAATAAATAAAAGAAAGATACAAAAAGTACAATAAATTAAACTATGGAGAAATTGCGGATAATATAATAAAAATGCATACAACTGAACAATTGAAATATATATACTGCATGTATCGAAATTCACGAAACAATGATGTCAGCCATTGGCGCACATTTTTTCCCTTCACAGGCAGCGGGGGCAATTATCTACATCTCGGACACAACGGCGCAGACGTCCTCGAGTCACAATGGCTACCACTCGAGGTCTCGCTGTAACGAATCCTCTACTCGCACTATCAACCGGTCCCTTGCGAAACTGGAACGAGATTGTTTGTGCGACACCCCCTACCAGTTAATGATGTATGGGAGAGGGGGGGGGGGCGTCGTTCATTAAATGCTGTTTGTCGACGCGCTTTTTTTAAATTTCATCCCCGCTCTTGGGAAAATATTTTCTGTGAATGTTCGCTGATTAGTAGGTATATTGTGCAAGAACTGAAAGAAACCCTGCTCGAGTGAAATCTAATTATGACGCTCGTTTTACTTATCAGACAAGTTGTGCGCTGATTTTTTTCTCGCTTTTCATCTAGCACGGGCAGGTAGCGTGATACTTGATGCCCCTAAGATTCATTTTAATTCGATTCTGAACGAAAACATCTCTAAAATTGAGCTCAGAAACATATCATTTGATAAAAACATTCTATCCATCTCAAGCCAAACAAATTGTCCTCGGCACCGGGAACTATTACTCGAGTACCGAACATCGAAATACAATAGCTTTCTCTCTTAATTGCAAAAGGTCCCCTTTATTAATTGATCTTCACTTGTTATCTAAAGAAAACATATTCTCTT
>DWDV01001884.1:0-12392 GCA_018245615.1 Mimoniades ocyalus | reverse complement strand
CTATGGAATAGGTGGTGAGACTGTTGCCATACACCGGGCACATATCCAGACTCCGAGCCACTATTAGACAATGTAAATTAGAAAAATCTAATAATGCCCGACCCGGGATTTGTACCCAGGAACTCCCGATCGGTAGTCGCCCTTGCAACCAACACGACCAACGAGGCAGTCAATGATATAAGTTCTTTCTAATGTCATATATTTTTCTAACATATTACGTACGGTCTTTATCACACGTGGTGTCTGCCTACTTATTATTCTTGACACTCGTTCTAAGCTTTCTTGTACTTTATGTCATTAAGGAAATTCTAGTTAAGTGGTCGAGAGAAGCGTGCGCGATGAAAGTTTCTCTACTGACCTTGTCAGTGACAAATCAGTGTGTTATACCCATGAGATCTCATAAAGCCTTTCGTCCAAAGCGTTATAATAACGATCGTACCATTATCGCATTACCCTTGGCTTTGATCCCGTTATCTTATCTTTTTATTTCCTTTCCGTATACATTATCTAATACGACATGTATTTGTTTTCTTGTGACGTTGATATTATTTGACCACGATGCTAAATGCATATTACGCGCATGTATATTTTGTACATGCCATTGTGGATGATTAAGTCGAGTTGCAAATTCATCAGTTTAATCACCCGGCGCGCCGTGACACGTTCGGCGCGTCCATCATCGTAATAATGTATTCATGCTTGTTTTGTGTGTATACATAATATGATGATCGTGCCTAATATATGTATATATATTACATTTGTGACTGTCTCGTTGCGTGGATGCGACTGTGATTACTGACCGAGACGACTGGGGTTCAAATACCGGGTCAGGCACTATTGGATTTTTTTTTACTTAGGATTTTCTAAGGGAAATATATGTATAGTAGTGGCGCGGAGTCCGGATCCGTGCCTGGTGTATGGCAATAGGCTCTCCATCTATTCTATATTGGGTGTAAACGTAACTGGTGGAATGTGGGAGTGTACTATACTCCTCTGTCTACCTCTTCGGGGATCACAGTCGTAATGTTACGTGCATTACGTTTGTGTGAATTATGTGTATATATTACGTAAATATGTAAGTAGATTTTGTGTAATTAATGTGATTACTATGTATACGAGCTGCATTTTTGTCGTGTGTGTATATTTTTGCGTACTGTGCACGTTTTTTTCAAGTATTTTTGTGTCCCTACGGGTTATCACTGTGTTCTTAATGATATTTGCTGTTTTTATACTCCTGATGTCTATAATATGATAGACGTAGCGTTTCATAAAACTTCGTTTAAAAAGAAAGTTTAATAATCGCCAATATTTTTTCATTTATTCGCCTTAATAAGTCCTTGATAATATTTTTATGTCTTCAAAGAACAAAGGCATTAAGTGGACTTCCGGAATAGGTATTATTATTACTTTTTTCTCGTTTCGCTTCACGCGGCGCCATGAAACCCGTCCTGTATTTTAATATTCAAATTATTTTTATTTCAATCTTTATCGTTTAATTATGCCGCTCGTACTTTTCACTTCAATTTCTTCTACTTCCCTCCAATCCGTATTAATATTAATCAAATAAGTACTTATATAGTCAATTGAATGTTAAGGGATCAGTGAAACATTTAAAAAATTGTCATCATCATCATCATATTCAATCTTGTTAATATTTCAGTTATTAGATACAAATCTATCAGAACGAGAACGATTATATTCATATAATTCATCTTTTGATCATCTCGTATGAAAACTCGAACTATATACGATCACCAATTAGTCTGTCAATGACGCAAGGTGGCGAGGTGGCGAGCCACTTTTGTTCTGTGCGTTATTCGCGTTCATCGCACTGTAGGCGGATGTGATCGACGCCGCGCGCATAATCGTTGCGTCTCGGGACGCGTGCGAATTGGAGTGTGAGATCGGCACGCGACTGTTGGATCGCTGATCATTGTTATGGTGGAAAGTACAATTGTTCCCTCAATATACCTATGGTCTAATTTGACTGCTAGCCTCGTTGGTGGTGTTGGCTGCGAGTGCGATTGCCGATTGAGAGGTCTTGAGTTCAAATCTCGGGTCGGGCACTATTGGATATTTGTGGCTTAGTTTTTGTGGTAGTGTCTCGCAGTGTGGGTACGTACTCGGTGTATGGCAATAGAGTCACGAGTGGCAATAATGGGACGTGAACGTAATTGCTGAAACGTGAGAGTGTACTTACTATACTCCTCTGTCTACCTTTTCGGGGATTACAGGCGCGATGTTACGTTAATATATGAGTTAATATTTAAGATAGTGATAGACTCCCACACACGTGTTTTTATTTGCTTCACTGTCCTACATCACATTTCTACCATGCATCTTTATTTCGGTGGTAAGTGCTAACCCAAGTAGGCCAATGCAATTGCACTGAGATGAGTTAACTGCCCTCGCCGACGAGCGAATGTTTCAAACATTTACAGGTGATGTTTATTATCATTTGCCGTTATATATGTATATACATATATACGATGTAATTCAAACCTACATATGTATGTATTGTAATTCGTGCTGATATATAGGCTTTTATAGGATAATACATAAAATGAGATACGAATATAATAACTCTATGACACTTTATTATTTTGACATCTTATCACTGAATGATAAGCAATGTTCTATTTGTGAAATCATGTCATAAATGTACTCTTTGCTTCTATGAGATATAATAATATAATTGTTATTACTAGTAGTTTAGTGGCGACCGAAATTCTATCGTAATTTATAAAATTTCAAATATAAATGTTATTCAGTTGCTTACGTCGAACAGTACATTTCTTATTTATAATTAGATATTATCACGTCAGTTCCCTTACGTGGTAGGTAGAGGGTAGCAAGTGCTAAATATCTCTATACTTCAGAACGTCGCTCTCGTAATTCGTACTAGGTGAATGGGTTAAATACGTAAGTTGGTATATGCTAGCTGTATTTAAACATGAAACAGCGCAAAGAACTGCAGTTTGTGCAATGCAGTTTCCGTGTACCTCTTTTTATTGGCAGTTTCGGCTAGACGTTTCGATCGCCAGCGTTATGTGGAGAGCGGTGAACAGTTATCCACGTGGATAATGCAATGTAAGACGGGTTTCATGAGAAGTTTTGCAACTCTTAAACATACCAGCGTACGAGATGAGGACGGATAAATGTGGAAGAGGCGCGTCAAGTCTGTGAAGATTGATATACTCATATTCTGCACACGGAGTTCTCTGCCTAGCCCGTAATAAATCTGTCGTGATTATTACTTATTCAGATAACATATTTAGAGACTATATTTATTCAGAAAAAAAAAACGTGAAATTAGATTCATTTAAATGCTCGATTTTATAATTTTTGTTACTAATGAGCTTATCTCACTATGCACTTACAGTAAGTACTACGTATTAAGCGTTAATATTTACTAACCTACTTACACCACTTATAAGCCTTATTGATAACTCGGTCGGCAGACTAACGGGTCCTGCGGATTTAATGCGTGCTTTTAAACCCGGCTACATCAAGAAAAGGATTATCTGTACCCTGTTTCATATTTTATAAGTTTCCGGCTTAAGGAGTAGATCTACCTGTCTTTACACCTGATGGGGCGCTGCTCTTGCATTAAATATTTTGCAATTCATAATTAACTTCGAATCATTTTCAGGTGTGATATGAGATGTGTGGTATAGATGTAATGATTGAATAGTTCATAATTATATACGATTCTCTACTATTAACGTACTTTATAAGTATGTAATGTGTTTTATAAGGATTTTTATTTTATTTTATTTATTTATTAATTTTCATGGAAAACTTACAGCTAAATTAACAAGTAGATAAATACAACAGGCAGGTGAAAGCCATTTAAAATCTTCCACATATAAAATACAAGAGCGGATAACACTCAGTAGACGATGTGATAAATATGAGAGAGGAAGAATAACATATAAATACACTAAAACAGCAAAATTGTAACCGGAAAATTTTTGATTAAAGAAAGTAACATCAAGCCTGTAATCCCCGAAGAGGTAGGCAGAGGAATGTAGAACACTCCCACGTTTCGCCAGTTACTTTTACTTCCCATAATGGAATAGGTGGTGAGCCTATTGCCATATACCGGTCACATATCCAGACTCCGAGCCACTACTAGAAAATCTAAATTAGAACATTTAGTAGTTCCCGACCCGGGAATCGAACCCAGGACCTCCCGTTCGGCAGTCGCACTTGCAACCAACACGATCAACGAGGCAGTAAAACAAATAGATATTCGTTTAAAGCGTTCTTAAGTTTTATATTAGGCGTAAGTCAGCTAAGTCACTTATACACATTACACGTAAGTCACTTATATATACTACAAACTCACATTTAAAAAAATCTCACGTGAGATTATGTGGTGGGGGGATGGGATTTAATCAAATCTCACGAAATCTCACCAAAGGGGGAGTGCTTTGTAAATGTTCCATGGCCTCAGCGCTCTCATCTTGATTACCTAGTACACCTTAGTTCTAAGCGTCCAGGCATTCGCGCCAAGGTCACGTCAGTAATTTAGGTTAAAATAGTTTGCATGTACAAATTACTGTTATGCATAACGTAGGAAATAAGGGTGTAACTGCTAATGACATACTTTTTAAATTGTGCAACATAACTTGACGCCTGTAATCCGTGAGAGGTAGGCAGAGGAGTGTAGTACACTCACACGTTTCACCAGTTACGGTTACGTCTCATTATGGAATAGGTGGTAGGTAAGCCTATTGCCATACTCCGGACACAAATCCAAACTCCGAGCGACTACTAGAAATTGTAACTAGAAAATCTAAGTTCGAAAAATCCATTAGTACCCAAAATGTGATTTGAACGAAGACGTCGACGACGTGGGCGTGGCCCTCTCGATTAACAATTACCCTTGCAACGACCAACGAAACGTCATTTATAATGTTTCAATTATTTTTGATAAATTGTAATTCAAGAGCTGTTTGATAATGTATTCAAATTAATTTAGCTAACGTTGATATTTGCACTCTACCTTGGTATAATTAAGCGGGACATAAATATTTATACATATATTATATAAATTTATATATTTTTCTGTAATTTTCCTGTGAATAAATTATTACGATCATGATTAGATATAATTAGGTAGTACCACAATAACATATGTAAATATAGTGGTTACTTAGTGCTTATGGTAAAGAAAAATATTTTTTTGGGTTTATATCGATCTATATTTGGTGGTGAGCTAATCATAAACCTTACAAAAAATATACATAGGTACTGCTCGGAATTCCTCTAGGCAACATTAAATGAGCACTTGCTGTAATAACTTGCTAGATACTAGGCTGCAGCAGATCAAACCGTAGCCAAAACGCTTGACATCAGCAAAAATGGGAAAAGTTGAGTACTAAAAATATCAATTAAATAATTTAACAGATCACATGTGAATTTAAATTTTCATTTACGCTATTGTAAAATAACGATAGCTTGCAATCTATATAATAGATATTGCAAGTTTAAAGTAAAAATGAAAACAATTTGCAAGTAATGTAAAATTAATGCGCCATATGACGTAAACAATGAAAAAGTTGTCATGTACCTACGTGGTCGCTAGCGACTTCTAAGACATTGCCCGTCACTCGCCACAACGGCACGACAAATATTCGGGTACGTCCGACCCGGCGTATAGCTTTTGTAAAACTGCTTCAAGCATTGAAACGACTATTAATAACGACGAATGAGCAAACGTGAATACCTAAATCTGTCACTTCTTTCATGACTGTTTCACGATGTTGACTCTTCGACGTCTACGTCAAGGTCCTTTCGTGTTTCTTAAAATAAACTTAGTTACCTTAGTTACATCTATACGTTACTTAACAGTGAGGTCTTTCATACTACTGATCTAGACGACGCCGTTATATTACGTTCAAGTCATGCTGTTGATATTTTTAGAGATTGTATTACATTCAGAATATTTATTGACTTCATATTTTTCTTACGCTTATTCACTGCTGTCCTAGTATTTATTTGTCCGGTTGTATTTCTAACAGTGTCACAGTAAATTTAAAACCAGGCTGATACTATGATCTAGATATATATATTTTGATTACTCATAATCTTTTTATCTATTTTACCCTATTTTAAACGTCATCATCATTGAGAATAATATTATATTGATATTTCTTATAAAATAAACTTAAAATTATATTTAAATTTTATTATGCCATGAAACTTACTTTGTTTACAACGAATTATGATAATCTATCGGTCACTCAAAAACACTTATTTGCACGTTTGAAGTAATTTTTCACTACTACTTGAATTTATCAATATTAGGTACGTCATTTTAAGTCAAAAATGTATATATAAACCAAAACTTAAACAGCACGGAGCACGTGCTGCTATTCAAAATGTTAAAATAACACTGATGTAATATAGTTTTGTGAATAGTCTCAAGAGTAGGCTTTTTATGACGGTCTATTTATAAATCAGCTAGAATGAGTAGTAAGAAAAAAACTTCCGGTTTGCATGGATTCGAACGTTAGCTTCGTTATTCTCGCAACACCAAACCAATAAAAAAAATTTAACAAAATAAAAAACTGACTTTAAAAAAAACAAATTTAAATGCACTAAAAAGTAAAAAAAATATTTTTGTCAAAGTCAATCAAATTATTACGATAATATAATGTAGGTACAAGTATTGTTATTTTTGGGATCGGTGTCAGCCAAGGAAACATTACAACTTTTATACGAACCACAAATCCATTGACATGGACACATTTGGATTTTAATTACATGGTTAATATATACTTTTTGCTATATATTTTACTTATACATTAGGTAATGCTTTTGTCACAAATCATAGTTACAGTTCAATCAAGAAATTTTTACAAATTTCCATTGCAACTCCATTACAACTACAATAGAGATAGTTGAATATATGTATGAAGTAAATTATATATAGCACTAGCGCCACTAGCTTTTGCCCACGGCGTCGCTAGTACAGAAGTCTATATTTCTGAGTTCCCAGATTTGGACGTTCCCAAGTTCTATTTTCAAATTCTTCACTATTCGCTCTACTGTTCAGTTACATACAGATTTTGCAATCACATTCCTGAGATCGTGTTACGTTTCGCAGTTACTACTAACACCGTTGTCAGTTACTTAGTAACTAATACCAACTAAACAAACTGACGCTAACAGTTTTCTGTGAGGTAATTGCCACATTCTATCGCTGGTAGCGACCATTTGTTACTAGTATTAGCTTGTTTGCTGACAAAAAAACTTCTTAATATAACATTATTTTTAGTCTCGCCTACTTTTTCTTTACCATAATGATGTGATTATTTTCTTCTGAATGTTTCATTCAATTACACAAAGTCATCTTTTGAATATTCTTATGCTTAGAAGATGTAATTACGTAGGTACCATTGTAGTCTTATTGGATTATGATTTGCAGCACCCAGCGGTCAGATCACTAAATGTTTCCGGACGAGCATAAATCAAAATGTTTCATTACTACCAGTAATGATTTACGTTAAATATTGTAGCAAGTTTTGCGTACGTTCAAATTTGTCCTTTTTTTATAGATGTTAGTGACGTGCTGATTAGATTTGCGGAGTTGCAGAGTTAATACTCTTGTGAATTGTGATAAACTAACAAACGCAAATGACATATGCGTGATCTGCTGTAGTTGGTATATTTTTAAACATGTAAGCTGTTTCGTGATTACAAAGTAATATAAAAATGAAACATTGGTAAGAAGTGTAATATATTTAGTTGAAATAAGTTAGTATTAGTTCAATAATTCTAATGAAAATATAATTATAAACATGTATTACTTTAGTGATTTTATATCGTTCATAAACTGCATTTAATTAGTTAATTGCGTTTAGTCTAGTGTACTAAGGGTATATCAATATGAAGGTGGATGAATAAAAACAGCAACTATATTAAAAGATTTTTATTTAATAATGAAAAGATTCAAAAATACACAAATCACCCGAGATAAAATATTTAAGTCGGCGGTGCTCTCTTAAGAAAAATAATTTGACACAGGCTAAATCTAAGTCTACTAGATCACAACAATATTTATAATACCTACAAATGAACAACCTAATAATCATGTCACTCGTCGCCTTAAAAATTCCAAAATATTTCCCAGAGTTCCTTTTAATATACGCTGTTACAGTTCGGACGTTAAGGCTACGAGTGTATGATATCCCGAAGTAATCGAAGGGATCTAACGAATCGGCCACCGCGTAATAGACGACTACGAAAATTATTGTCGGGAGGGAGAGGGACGTGGAGACGTGGGTTACATTAGGGGCTAGATTGACTAAGAGGGACGTACGTCGTCGAGTGCGTCGCGGCGCGTGCGGTATCGCGGCGGCGGCGCGCGCGCAGGCGGCACGCGCAGCGCCAACGGCTCGAGCGGCTCGCGCGGCGCCTCGGCCGCCGCCGCCGCCAGCGCGTCGCCCCGCTCTAGCGACCACTGCCGCCGAAGCGCGCGCGTACCTCCCGCCAAGCAACTGCAACAATAAATAAATTCTAAATTCCTGAGAATTATATTTCATCTGAAAACATTTATTACATATTATATATTATTAGCTTGCTAGGCTTATAAATATTTATTGCACAGAAAGATAATAATTATATATGTAAGTAATATGCGTAGGTACACTAGGTATATGTTACCCTTCTGATGGAGCCGGTGTGTCCCCGAGTGCGGCCAGAGTTGAAACCGAGGAACGCAAGTACCGGTACCGCGCAGGAGGCGCTCGCGGTGGCGGGCTGCTGTCGGCCGAAATTGCGCCAGATCGTTGCCACGCTACGGAAATTACACAGTGTTAATGTTGTTGGTGTTAAGATTATCTAATTTCATCATCATCATCATCAGCCTATTGCAGTCCACTGCTGGACATAGGCCACTCCCGAATGGCTATGCCCATAATCTCCACACTAAGCATGCGGATTGAGTTTCGCAGAACACAGCTTCGCGCTACGTCTATGCTGCTGCCCATAGGCGGACAGGGCATGTAACTATACTTAGGCAGACTGCACCACATCGCGATATGCCAGTGCTGGGTTTAGTCGTCTCTTACGACACCGTGTATCCCGGCACGGGATCGGGGAATGTACTCTTACTACGCCACGACACGGATTTATTTATCTAATTTAATACAACAATATTTTTATGATTAAAAAGTTCAATTAATCAATGTGCTATATGGTTACCAAATTTATCTGAAGTCGGCGAGGGGTCGGAGCGCTGCCGCTCGACGACCACGCACTTGGCGCCGGCCGCGGGCGGCGTCGACCCGTCGCTCTCGTTCTCACCGTCTGTTTCGAACAGCACTTCTTCCGATCTGCAAGGCCGACAAAGTCGCAATACAATACCGCAGTCGTGCAAGATTTGGAATGTTGCAGAATGCTGACATTATTTATTAGCCATTTTCTATCATTAAACACAGTTATGGTAGTAAAAACGAAACAGCACTTTCTTCCATACCTCGTATCAGACTTTTAACGATTAGAAACACAAAAAATAAATTTAAGCTTGAAATTATTCTTAGAACAACGTTAACGAATTCTGATTAAATTCTTACAAAGGGTATTCACAGTATTATCTTGGGCATTTCGTAAATACTTGTCACTATTGAGTATCTACATGAACAATGAAAACATGGTGATGTATGAAAGCTGGTGTCATGTTTTTATCAAACTTCAAGTGAACAATGTCTGGACGCGAAGACGCGACTTACTCTAACGGCGGTGGTGTGGGCAATGGCTTATCGAAACCGTCCTTGCCCAGCAGCCAATAGGTGTGCATGGCACCTTTGCCCTTGACTTGCGTAAGCCCACGCGACCTCAGCCGGTATCCGCCAGCAGCCGTCAACCGCTCCGCTGTCGTGGCCGACACCTGGATGCGCCAAGCTGCACCTGCAACAGTATAATCATAGTGGAACATATTATTTAAGCTATAACCAAAGCCAAAGATATAGATTGTAATGCGTAATAAAAAAATAACTATTTCTATGCCATGCTGCACTCTCCACTCATTTAATTTAGTGACTCGTGATATATTCCAAGATATAACCAGATTTAGCACCATAAGTTCTTAGGATTATATGGATCCACAGAAATGGTATAGTGATGCGGATACTAGAGTAACTTGGGAACATGGCAATTCGCTGGCCGGTAACTGATCGGTAGTGGCTTCACTCGAGGCAAACACTACAAACCGCCCTCAGACGTTGCACCACGATAGTCAAAAAGATTATATGATATGAAAAGCGGAGACATTAGTGAACCACAACAGATTACCTCTATGTAGCTTTTTAAAAATTAACCACGTTTATTATTTTATAACCTTGCAGATCAAGATAAGCTATGAATCTCCCGCAAAGGGCTGTTATGGAAATATATAGGAACCGCATACCCGTAGACTCCATGCGCGAGGCAGTGTTGACGGTATCACCAAAGAGACAGTAACGCGGCATCGTGAGGCCGACGACAGCAGCGCAGCAGGCGCCCGTGTGCAAGCCGATGCGCAGCTGCAGCGGCGTGGCGGGCAGGTGGCGCACGCGGAAACGGCCAGCCAGGTGCAGCAGATGCAGAGCCATAGTGGCCACGCTTTCCGCGTGGTCACGCGTACGGATGGGCAGTCCGCCCACCACCATGTACGCGTCGCCAATCGTCTCCACCTTATACACGCGGTACTGCTCAATGGCCGCGTCGAATGTCGTATACAAGTCGTTCAGTAGGTCGACCACTTGCACCGGAGTAGACCGTGCAGCGATCGCCGTGAACCCCACAATATCACTGAAGTAAATAGACACTTCCTCAAATTCCTCGGGCTCTACACGCATTCCCAGCATTAGTCGCTCTGCTACGGACCTGATATAACAGAAAATCATATAGTCATATAGTACCCCCAATCATATAGTACACCCAAACCCCGTGTTTAATCCTGGAAAATATCCGAAGACAATTTTATATTTATAGTCAGACCCACCGAAATATGAATCCATCGTGGTGGAATGCTATGATCTGAAGCAAGAGAAGCTATCAATGTTTATGAGACGAATAAGACGACAAACAAATAGTAAAAATATAAACGTCACGACGGTAACATCACGCTTGTAATCTCCGAAGAGGTGGATAGAAAAGTGTAGCAAACTTTCACTTTTCACCAGTTACGTTTACATCCAAAAATGGAAAGATGGTGAGCTTATTGCATACACTGAGCACAAAACCCAACTTCGAACAACTAATTGACATTTCTAGTAGAAAATTAGATAGAATAATATGAAAATAAATCAAACTGATTGTGAAAATAATGAAACGTTGAATATGATAAAAAAAAGCTGAAACCTGATAATTAAAAGTTGAAAATAAATCATCTGATGTATCTGTGACAGTTTACCTCGGTAACATCCTATTTAACAATTGCTCCGTTTTCTTCTTCTCCATGTCCAATTGCTCCGTACGTTCTTTGATTAATTCTTCTAAATTATTGCTATATTTTTCCAACATCTCGAACATGGAATCGACGATGTTTATTTTACTGCAAAAATATGTGTATTATTTTATTTAACAGCACAACAGTTTTACCTTAAATATATACTATAGTTAAGTTGCTAACCGTCCCCTATGCAGGTGACGGAAGATATCGTAGAGGCGGTTGAAGTCGGGGCGCAGGTCGGGCGGCTCGCTCCAGCACTGACGCATGATGCTCACGGCGTCAGGCGGCGCCGCACCCATCGACACTGACGGCCGGATCAGCGGCGGCGGCCGCGTCAGCTTCTCTATGATCTCTGCCGGTCAATCCGTTCGTCTCACACGTACAATTAATTTATATGTGTCACAAAAGGCTTAAGTCAAATGCAGAAATCCTTTGTCGTTATGCAAACGAAAAATTTATACTATGTGTTCAAATATAGTTTCTTTTTATTGTACACAATAATAAAAATGTAGGATTGTAATAAATCCGAATTTAGTGGTTTTTTTGTGTCATTTGTTGTACAGAATAAAGTAAAAATGTAAAAATTTCGTTCAGTTATGCTATTATAATGTTCATTTTATCGTATTTGTTACCTTCGGGAGTCAGAGCCAGCATGCAGTAGGGCTCGCCGCGTACGATGACTTCCTGCATGATAATAGCGAAGGAGAACACATCGCCGGCCTGCGTGCCGCATCCCGCGCCCCGGGACTCCCTCAATAGCTCTGGCGCCGTCCACAATAGCTCTAAAACAATGAAAAATCATGTTTAGGATAAAAATATATTTGTTATTCTGAATTGCTAACACATGTCAAAGTAATACATTATTTATTTATTTTATTTATTTATTTAAATTTCATCACAGCTATCATTACAGGGAATGCCTAATGCGATAGAGTGGCAGTCTTTA
>DWDV01001883.1:0-12393 GCA_018245615.1 Mimoniades ocyalus | reverse complement strand
ACAGTATATATTCGTACTAAATCAGACAGTCGCCTCTCGGGGAGACTCCTTTTATGCACCCCAAATACTGAATGATTTTGATACTTGCTCATTAGTAAAATAAATTATTGTACCTAATTTGTTTTCGTCAAAATTAAGAAATTTACAAAAAGAAGGTAAGCCGCCTATTGACGTACACCGGGCACAAATACGGACTCCGAACCACTAATAGCACGTTCAAGTTAGAAAAACTAATAGTACGTACCCGTCCCGGGGATCGAAATCAGAACATCACGATCAGCATTCACGCGTGCAACTACTCTACTTTAAATTAATGTACTTATTCCTCAAAATTAAGAAATTTACATTTAAATTTAGATACATAATTATAAATTTACATGTACCTACTTAATGCAATATCATCTAATCATTTATATACACGTATTTACGTAATGTAGTTTGTCAGCCATCTAAATCATCATTCCATTGCATAGGCACTAGTTTATAAATATTCCGAGCTATTTATTTAACATAACATAAACAGCAATGTGTCTGTAACGAATACACCTTCATCTCACGATAGGCGGTGTGACGACAATATACATGCGAGCTTTAAACAACGTGGAGTCGTTCTGCTGCGAGCGCGGAGCGTGGATCCGCGGCGTGGCCAGCCTGCCCTCCCCGCTGTCCGGCCACAGCGCCGTCACGCTGCCGCCGGCGTCTCTTATGTGATCTATGGATTTCTTGAAAATTATATCTAAGTTATTCCAAAAGCGTCTAAAATGTGAAGTTGTTGTACACTATTGAAATTACTGTAGTTTTGTTCGAAATTCGTTGTGTTCTAAGTTTTTGTTCTTAATATTGTAAGTCTTGTGTCTAAGTCAACATTATAATCAGATTGTTACTATGTAGTTTGTGTTTGCTATTTGTTTGTGATTGTTACTGCTTTGCTTGTCTAAATCGATCTTTTTCAATAATTTTATTCTCGTTTAATGATCACATTAAAATATCAACATTAACTCTAGCATATTATAATGTAGATTATTATCGGTACATTACATGTACAATATGTATAATTTATCTTTTCAAATAAACATGTATTCAAATATACATATTGTACAAAGTAAATGTAATTTTCCTGGTCACATGTATTTCTTTAAATTTAAGTTAATATGACCATATAAATGAGTGTGTGTAATAAATTATTGTGTGCATCAAATTGTCTGTCTAATTATTTAAGAGGTTAAAGTACAGAGTGGAAATGTTAACATAGACTATTTCATTTCGAAATAACGAATCTAACATCATATAATGGGAGTGTTCTTCATTCCTCTGCCTACCTCTTCGGGGATTACAAGCGTGATGTTACTTTTTGTTAGCATCATATAAAAAATGAGAAAGATAGATTGTATAATTCTCATACTGATAGATGAAAATATCCTTGTATCAAAATATTTAATATTTTTATAGGTAATGTATTTTTAACTATTTTATCATGATAAAGCAAAATATTCAGTTTCAAGCATTATCATGAGGTATTGGATTTTGAATTGAATAGAAATGAGAACTAAATATTCTAATATCCCCTGCTGTTTTGTCTTCGAGCACCCCATTTAGTTACTTAAAATTTAGCCACTTACATAAAAAATAAAAAGGGATTTAAATTTAGTTATAACATTTAATAGAACATTTGATAAGTTTTCTATGGCTTAAATTAATTATTCATACAATAAAACTTACGACTTAGAGCTAATATCACAACGAATTAAAAGGTTTCATTTAATGGAAATGAATATCCAAAAAACTATGATGGTAAGGGTTCTTTAACCCGTCCATGGATCTACATAGACTTCTGAGTAATGTCATTACGGCAACCCTTCTAGAAAGGTCCAAGTAAAATGATATCGTCGGTCAATGACCCCTGTTACTAACATAATAATCGTTTAGAGTTTCGCTCAGAACCAAACCTCCCGACAGATGCCCAGGTAGTCCAACTCGAAACCGTCATCACAAGGGTCGTAAGATTTGAAAAATAAGATGCTACTTAGCGGAGATATCTTCTGCGGTTTAATGTCTACAACTTCCTGAAAAAAAGCAGTCAAGAATAAATTATATAAATTCTTTTTTTTAAGAATAAAATTATAAGATGATCACATTTTAACCTATCCGTCTTAGTATTATTCAGTCCTTTTGAATGACATTATATGTATATTCAAATACAATATCATGAACTGGACATAGATGTCCAGATTGCCTTCCCCAAGATGTGCTACAACAGTCGATCCTACTCGATATGATAATCGAAATTTTATCATGATCATATTTTTTCATTTTTTAATATGGTAAATGTATTTTATTGCCAATATCATATCATAAAGTTTCACGTCGGTTACTACAATAACCTTCACACCTATGTACACATATGTATATCTTATCCTCAAAACCGATAGGATACATGTAAATTTACATAACAGATAATCCTCCGGTGAAATATTTATATTACTGGCATATTTGTATTACTGTAACTAGATAAATATGTACTCGATTATTTTCACATTAAGTAGATACAAAATATTTCTATGTCTCACGATACAATCTTATGCTGTACGATAAATTTGAGGAATATGTAGGTACTACTTGTAACAATGTGTATAAGTATCAATATTCAAAAGTGTAACGGGATAAAAATAAGCTAATAAGTTCACTTACCGTTTTCGCTGTACTGTGTTCATTGTTTACATTAACAGCGCGGTCACCCGTTACATCGATCCATTGCTCACTTCTGGGATGTACGTGCCTTGTTTCCACAACAACGGCAATAACGAAAATCGAAATGAACGCTATTCTATTAAACGTCATATTTACTATACGAGGATGAATTGAAAATATATTTCCGTCAACTTATATCTTCCGATCCTTATTGCTGCCGTATGTTTACTGATAACGCTTGTACAGCGGCGTCCTTTTAAATATTGAGTGATACAACTATCACATGTTGCGTTTACGTCACACAGCGCTGCGTCGTGCGTTGGAGGACAGGTGCCAGGCAGACTACGGGTCTGGTCATCGTTCAATGACGCAAGAATGCATCAGATTTACCATAGTACAACAGTTTCCTCCTGGAAATATCAATTACGCAATTTGACGGACGTTATACCGTATATTTTCTGTAATAACAGTCTTTTATTAATGTCGTAGCTGCTCTGCAAATGCCCAGTGTACCGACTTTTTGTAACCGAATTGTTTGTAAGCATCAAAATTGATATGTTAAAATTTAATTAATGACTAGTTTCGGACAGACCGTCTCGTTGTTCGCGTGGTTTCGAGCGCGATTGCCGATCAATAGGTCCTGGGTTCACGTCCCTGGTTGGGTGCTATTGAGAGAAAATTTTTAGTTAAGCGTTTCTAGTAGTGCCTCGGAGTTTGGATTTGTGCCCGATGTATGGCAATAGGCTTACCACCTATTTCATGATGGGACGTAATCATACGATTAAACCGTGTCAATTTATTACGCTGCTCTGCCTACCTTTTCGGGGATTACAAGTTTTAATGCCTTATCACGCAATTCATAATCATCATCACCACCAGCCTAGCTTAGTTCACTACTAGATTTATAATAGTCCCCAAATACCCAATACCTATAGGAGAAATATAAAAATAAAAACAATTAGTATGTAGTTGAGGTTTTCCAAAAATCTATATTCTATCAGAATGGCAAGGCAATAATAACTGTATAGTAGACACAACGAAACTATAAAACGATTCATAAACATATACGGTTTATGAATCTTCATCACCAGTACACACAGCGCAATAGGTTGCTATTATAAACTCCAGGCTGTCCTACACAGTGGTGAAAGAACTACAATGCCCGTATACCCAGCAGTCGCGGGTGCCGCCAGAATTATTTTCAACGAGGTGCGTCTGTATCTACACTTACTATTAACCAATATAAAATATAGAACTATACATGTACAAGTATAACATGTTGATAACAGAGTTCCAAATAATAAGTACCTACTTTTTGTAATGCATTATAAATATATACATACATACATTCGAAAAACATTATCGTTAGTTCAGTCAGGTATAAATATATAATTTTTTCTATGTACTTTATTTCCGGGCAGGGGGTTCAACTGCACCCCCCTGCACCCCCTTGCACCCCGCTGCCGGCGCTCATGCCAACAGTAGAACATAAAAGACTTGCAGTTTTCTAAACTGTAACTACTATTATAAATGCGAAAGTTTGCTTTGTTTATCTCTGACACTCAATCGGCTGGACGAATTTGGATGAAATTTAGCTAGTAGATAGACTGTGACCGTGAATAACATAGTGTACTATTTAAGGGCATGCCACCGCAATATTTTGTGGGACATATTTGCATAATGATATAATGTAGGTACATTTTTTTTAGTTTTGTGTATTGATACTTATATCGCTGGTAGACTACGTGCACAAATGTTACGTCTCTGAGACGAATAACAAACCACATCCTTGTTTATCTTGAGGTCGCAAAACTTTGGTATTTAGTATACGTAAGCAAACAGTCGGTTCTGCTTACACGGTCGAGAATATTGAGGTTTACTCAGAAAAGTAAGAGCGTCATTCTCTTAAAATACAAACAATCTGGTGTTCTCACCCAACATGTCCCGAATATTTTTCACCGCTCCCAAATATGAATAGGAAAAACAAACTTATTTATATTTACTATGACTTTGGTTTTATCAACATTCACATAGAAACCTATTCGTCGCGTCTTTATGAATATTTGTCTCTAGGATGTATTAATCTAACCTTAATTCGCTCATTTTACATGTCCTGAATGCCCACCCGCCAACGATGCTAAACACTGACCCAAAGTGACAGATTTACCTTATGTTAATTTAGTTTTTAGACCATGTCGTATATCGAGTGGTTCCAGCCGCGACTACTAGTCAAAAGGTCCTGGAATCGGTCCCTAGGCCAGGTATTGTTGGATTTTTATAACTTACAACTCCTAGTAGTAGCTCGGAATCTAGATTTGTGCCCGGTGTACGGCAATACGTGCTTATTCCATAGTGGGACGTAAATGTAGTTGGGGCAAAGTGGGAGTGTACCACACTCCTCGGCTTGCCTCTTCGGGGATCAAAGGCGTGATGTTACTTTTAATTCGGTGTTCGCATGTACATACACCATCGTCGACGTTCCTATCGTTGCACTGTTAGACCACGGGTCTTCAGAACGTGGAGGGTTAAGACTACGTTCTTCATATCGTTATGAGTACGAATCCACCTAAATGTGTGTGTGACATGTGACATCACACACACATACATAATGACAATTTAAAGCGACGAATAAACATTCAACTTACATCTATTGGACACAACTGTGAAATGTAAGTCTTTAAATATAAAAAAAGAAAGAAATCAATATGGACTAGCGTCCGGTTCTATGTGGTCTTGAATGGAATTGTATATTCTGAATAACTTGGTAGTTTCAGTGTTCGATTTACAGTGTTTTCAATAATGTTATTAAATTTACAAGATAATATTTGATATTGTTCAAGGATATTTTCGATACGGATTTTTGATTAATAACAATTATCCATAAATAGTAATCACAATTTATCAATTTCTAATTATGTTAATGTTCTCGTATCTCGCGTTCAATTTGTATCCAGAAATAATTTACAACAATAATCTAAATAAGTGTTTCTTTGTATTGTTATCTTGAAACCTTTTAAACGTTAATCTTATCATTCTCTCTCGGTCCATCGATGATAATTTCAGACAAACAATGTATGTGCACTTAATATTGTATACAATTGTGTTATGTAAATGTTACAAGCAAAAATCAAAACAGCATTTGCCAATGAATTATTGTTTTATATGATACATTGTTCAATATCATTGAAATCAAAACTATTTTAAATATTTGTCCGATCGTAGATATACTCGTATGTATGTGTGTATGTATGTAGATGTATGTATGTAGATGTATGTATGTAGATGTATGTATAATATGTATATTGCATACGAAATTAAAAAAGATACGAAATATAAATGTCTCATATAATTTATTATTAAAATACAATGGGATTAAGACGTAAAACTGTACATCTCGTACGTTTCGACAAAGTGCACTGTTTACTGGCCTCAATTCGTATTGTATAAATCTGCAGTCATAATCCACTGGTGTATATCTAGATTTCATTTGTTTATTAAGATATCCATATTTCAATTAACTCAGCCAGTGGGACTGATTGTTTACATGGGTGTCCGGTAACACAATGCATCGTAAATTTTTTCCTAATATCTCACCTTCTGGACACGTAGAAGTATCTGTGAGCAAAACATCATTCTGTAAGGAATCAAGAAAATCAGGAAACGTAGACATTTGAAACATTTTTAAAGAAAACTTATCATTAATAAAATCGTGCGCAGCGTGGAGACTATGGCTAAAATAATGATGGCCAATATGGTGATGACTGTAATGATGATGTTTATAATGATGATGATGACAAATATGGAAGACATGTCAAAAATATTTAAAAAACTGTCAATGGAACGTTTCAAATGAAATACTAAGCAATTTTGAATGTTGCTTTAAAAAAATTTTTTTGACATACATTACATCATACATACATACAAGATTTAGTGACTACGATTAGGAATAGAATTCTTAGATAATTTTATTTATCTAGCAGGAATGAATGCCAGTAGACTAATAAAGCGAACTATCTGTGTGAGGTAAGTAAAACTGTATTACAATTTTTATGCAACAACTTTATTTAATATATGTAACATAAACTGTTATTGATTAACACTATCATAAAATTATTAGCAGATAAATAGTGAAACTTGACATCATTTACTGTATCAAACCATTGGGTCAGTTTGTAGGTTAACATATGGTAGAGGCATTTCGATGTTTTGTTTGTATCCTCTAGTAATCTTCGGTAAGCATTCTGCCAAAATTACGATTGGTGGATTATAGCCATTGGCGAAATACGAAATCAAATGGCTAGGTCCAGCTGTGCCTGGTAGTCGAAGTTTTTGCTGGAATTGGTACTCGGCGGCATCGCGGAAGAACGGTTCGTCCATTGTTGGCAAAATATTGTTCATTATAGCATCATGTTCCAATTGCTCCAAAATATCATCATCGGATCTTTCTTTTCTATATAGATGTGTGTTTATATCCGCTTCAGTAGTATCAGTACTTTCAAGGTTATATTCCATATCATTAGAAGCAAAGATGTTGGACGGTAGCAAATATAACAAAGGAAGTATAAAAATTGGTCGTTTCAAATTAACAGTCCTTGAATCAATTTCTTCATTTAAATGTTCTATGTTGTTGAAATATCTTCTTCCTTTCTGCAAGGCGGGTAAGTATTCCAGCGATTCTCCATATCCGTTTTCAACGTAATACTTCTCTGGTAATGAAGAAATTGCTGACAGTATTTCCTGATTGTCTTTTACATCTGCTAAGTTCAACGCGTCGTTTAAATTTTCTAGACTGAGATCGTCCGTTCCGTTGGAAATTTCAAGATCTATTTTGGGTACTTCAATAATTGCCATATTTGAATCGCCACACTGTACACTAACGATTCCAGTAAAAAATAGTACGAGCAGAAAACACAACGCACAATTAACTCTGCTCTTCATTTTGACCACTACGTAGCAACTCTAAATACATAATAAATGCTTAAATCTAGTTACATGGAAACGTAACTCAAATAAACTTGCATGCCGACAAAATCTCATGTTACGACATAACAGTGTAGTCAATATGTTTACATAAACACTATGCATTATAAATAACATGCGTCTGAATTCTTAATGCATAACGTTAGTGCAGCTGGTTTTCCATGACAATAAATGTTCTGAACAGCAGAAAGTTATGAGTTATTTAAAAACACATTGTAGAATCGAAATATTAGTCTATTCTGTAATGCGCAATGCTATCTACACATACATACATATATAGAAGTGTCCAGTATTATAGTAAGTTGTGGTATACGAAGTAATGAAAACATACATAGCAATTATTAAAATTTTTTTTTATTTTATCACTCAATATATGGAAAATATTTTTTAAAACATTAAATTCGTTCCTTGTGATGTAGCACGCTTAAGGTTTTTGTGTATACAATATGTTTTTAGGATCGCCGAGTCCAATTAAAAATATAATATGTATTATGTGTGTTTCTTTTCCAAAACGATGTTTGGTTGGTGGCTAAGCAGCGCATGTCTATCCATGTTCACCCCAGAGTTTGTGTCGCCGAGGTCCGTGTCTCTCTTCCTAAGAAAATTAATGTCTTCTGATCTGTAAGATGGAGCGCTGTATGTATTTGTCTTAGCTAGGCTTCCAGATACAACGGAAGGTGAGCAACTAAGTAGTAATGGAACTGCACAATTTCCTACGTTAGCATTTGGAAAATAACCGACAGCAGAGCCACCGGAGGACGTTACTCCTCCAGATCCATATGAAGCAGACACACTTGGTCCATACGCAGATCTAAAAGCACCATGGTTATGAGTCCATCGATTATGGTCGGTTTGATCTAAAGCCATTTTTGGTGTATCTCGCATATGCATGAAGGTACTCGGTTGCATAGCGGTATCAATATTTGACTTTCCGTGCATCACCATATTATGACCATTGTTTCTCGATACAAAATTGCTGTGATCATGTTCAAAATTATTCATAGTTCTCCCCATTGGGAAAGAATGGTGTAAATTGTCATTGTTTTGTAAATTTTGTCGAGCTAAGGCCGAATTCATGGTGGTTGATTTACGGGCGATCATATTATTTTCTTGTAACCATCGTTGGTGAGCGTTCATTCCATTAATGTCCATATGTTGAGTATCCAATGAACTTAATGGCATAGATTTATCGACAATAAAGTGCTGTGAACTTCCACCCATTTCCATATTTTCGTCTTCAAGCTGAGAAACACCTTTTAATTTATCTAAGTGTAAGTGATCCTCATGAGCCCATCTGACTTTTAAAGGATCATGTAAAACAGCTGATATTTGGTCTTTTTCATGGAAGGAACTGGACTTCTGAGTGTGTCTATCATGTACATCTAGAGCTTCTTTGAATGGCCTTATTTCTTGAACATTCGTTTGCTCTTCAAATGTTTGTGGAAAATTAAATTGAGCATTAAAATTTGGCTGCTCATTATTAAACACAGATCCCATTTTCAACTGCTGTCTTTGAACTGATCTGTCTTGAGCGGTATCACTAGAATGCGTCATTGTATCTAATTTATCAGAATTGAGTTGAGCCCGAGGCACGTCAAATCTCTCATGTAAGTCTAAATTTCCATTCTTCAACATATGGCCTGTTTTTGTAGAGGATGGTTTGTTAAAGGAAGTTTGATGCGAGTCTTCAACAAAGTCCATGTGGTTTAAAAGTTCCTTATGAAAATCAGATGTAGTTCTAACATGTGTCTGTACTGCTTGATCATGCAAGTTTTCTTTTTCATGATGTTTATCCACTTGATTTTTAAACTGAGTTTGTTCTTGATCTAAATTTGAAGGAGTCAAGGATAATGCGGATCTTTCAGGCTCCTTACCAATTACTAAAGGCTTATGTGAGCTCGCTTCGCTATTCAATTTTTGGTGTTCCAAATTTAACATTACTGCATCTTGTTTCTGTGACGATCGTTGCAAGGCCATTTGTTGTTTCTTATCAGCATCATTACTTATCTGTTCTTGATTTTGACTAACAGTCATAGGCTGGGTAGAAGACTGTTTTAGTAAATTAGAACTTTTTTCAGTATTCTTGTGATCGTGATCATCATTTTGTTTGTTTTCATGATTATGTTTATTACCCTCGGCACTGAGTAGTGCTGTTTCCTCAGGTCGCATTGTTATTTTATCGTTTGTACTTGATACATTATCAACTTGTTCGGTGCCATGTCTCTCTTTTTCTTTTTCATTTACTTCCTGTAGATGGTCTTTATTTAATTGATCATTTAATTTCATTTGCGTATGTTTGCTAATATCCAGCGTAGATCCATCAATGCTTGCTTTCATCATAAGTTTATCATCTGGGCTGTTTTCGAAATGTTTTTCGCTCATGTCTAATTTCTGATCGAATACTTGATTAGATTTAAACATATTTTCAGTCTCAACATCTTTCTTTTTTATACCTTCCTCATTTACGTGTATATTTTTCACTTTTTCATGATCTTTACATTCTACGTTGTTCGTTATGTCCGAATGCTTAAGTTCTGTTGAAGAATTGTCGATACTTTTATCCGCTAGTTCTTTCTTTTTTGGTACAGTTTCGTCTATTGATGTAACTTTGTTTTCATGTAGTGAAACATTTTCCAACGTTGATTTTTTAAGACTGTCACTATGTATTTCCATCTTTTTCCCTTCAGTTACAGAAGTCATAATATCTTCCATTTTATTTTCATCATCACCTGCATTAGTCTGCTCATTAACGTCTTCTACAACAACAGCAGCTTTTAGCTCGGAATTTACATTATTATTACTGCTAGCTTTTAAGTCATCTGTTAATTTGAAACTATCTTCAAGATTCTGTGAAATTTCAAAATCTTTATGTTTACCCACAACTTCTTTCCATTCAGCCATTCTTTCTTCATCAGATTTTTCTGTATTGGAAAGTACGTTCGAATTGTTTTCATCTTTACTCCTCGTGACTGTGTCAAAATTTCTAAACTTTCGCTGAATATGTTTTAATGCTTCTCTGGCCTTTTCAATATCTTCACGTAATTCCTTATCAGTGTCAAGTCGTAAATGTTTGTGATCAGGATCTTCAGCAGAGTTATGCTGTATTTTTTGGAAGTCTTTCTGGAAAGTTTCAAAAGCAGCTCTTGCTACGTTAATATTGTCTTTCATTTCACTTTCTGATATGTCGTCATGAGTATGGTCAATAGAGTCGCTCTTCAGTTCATCCACTGAATTATTATCGTCGCATAGTTTCACTTTAATCTGTTTTTTACAGCTCTCTCTAGAATCGGCTTGAGCCTGTTCTTCGTCTGAATCACGATAAACATGGTAACCAATTTTCTTCTTGACAATAATAGGCTTTTTAAAACCACCAATTGATCCAAGCTTATTGAAAGTTTTCGCTGTTGCACGATCTTCTGAATGTTCCGATATTTTTTCCGACAATGTTTCTTGTAGAATGGACTTCTTTGTTCGTTCTTGCGCTATACTAAGATGTTTTTGGGTAAGGCTAGTACTATCAGTATTTTCTTCGATTGTTGGCGCTGCAATGGCGATTGTCGCCAAGGCAGTTAGTACTGCCAGTGTCTTCATTGTATGCTGAGATCTGTTTGATAGTAAGATTAATCTGATTGCGGTATTTATATCAAAATAATCACACGTTATTCCTCACATTCATTGAAACGAAACGTGCCTTACAATACGTACTTATGAGAACGCACGCGTGCTGCGACGCGGCCTTCCGATTCTCAGAATGCTTGGTATTTGTACACTAACTTGTAGTGCGTATTTGTTGCTCATAAAAAACGTGTTAGAAGTAATAATTGGTTCGTAAAGCTCGTAGTATTGTAATACTAGCGCTACATAGTACATACAATCGAGAAGTCTGGGGTTCGTTCCGAAGGTCTTTCGAACTCGAAATTCCCGGTGGTAGCACAGTGTAGCTTTAAAACGGGCGTATGACCCGCAAGATAATAACACTTTAAGGCAATACAGGTGTGATGTTATGTTACAGTATTACCCATATTAATAAATATAGAGAGATCACTGAGAATATCTCGATGTAATTCATGATTTTATGAATAAATACTTTCCAATTTAAAACACATTTAATTCTAGGAATTTTAAAAATTACAATACAACTATTTCTCCGAGATCCGACCATATAGTTAGATTGTCGTCTGATTTAATAGACTGGTGTCTTGATTTTATTTTCATTATGCGTGACTATATAAAAACAACAAGAAAAAGTGAACAATAAAAATAATAATATATGTATGTCAATGTTACTACGTTTTAATACAATTGAAAGGAAAAAGCGTAATCTATTTTCTTCTGAAGCAATATTCATTCATGATATATCAACACACATTTTTCCTCAAGATTATAAACTACATTATTGGAATTGATGTGTCAGAAAACATAAGTTTTCATTCAGCTTTCAGTCGTTAACGTTTGATCGTAACCGATGGAATCGTAAGCGAGCATCGTACGATGTAGGCACTTGCGAGAATGTCACACAAGTAGTTAATTTTTGTAGTGTTGTAACGAATGATGCGTTGGCTTACGTAACAATCTGGTTAAAACTTGGATGACTGACCATTATCGTGAAATTATGTACGGTCATTAACATTAAACAACATGTAAAGTATAAACGTAACTTCACGCCTGTAATCCCCTAAGAGGTAGGCAGAGGAATGCAGAACACTCCCACGTTTCACCGGTTAC